>JAFVLL020028744.1:0-29415 GCA_021397915.2 Tor tambroides | reverse complement strand
ACACACACACACACACACACACACACACACATTCAGTGGGGTTAGTTACTTAGGGCCCTTACCAGTTACTTTGTTGAAACTGAAAAACTTGAATTTTTTTTTTTTGATCATTATTTCTAAGAGTAACTTTTGTAAAAGTGCTGAATCATAGAAATGCAATGCTGCATTATTTGTACTTTTGTTGCCGAACATAAGAATGGCTTATTATTATTATTATTATTATTCATTTACTTATATTTACTTATTATGCTGTAAAAATGGTCTAAATGTTACTGTTTGGATGATGTTTTTCATTGAATGCTTTAAATAGTTAGATACAGTCAAGAAGGTCAAAACCTCTGAGGTTACAGAAGCCCAAATGTGTACAGACATTTGGTGCGTTTAAGCTCAAGTGTGTTATGTTCTCCTTAGTCACCTAGATGAATGTTTCATGGGACTAATGGCTATTCTAGTGTACAGCCACCAAATAAAATATGTTATACCTCACCAGAGGAGGTCTTGTACTGTAGGTCACTGCCTTTCTCTATAACTGACTGTGCTACGAAGAAAGAAATATGACTTTATCTTATCACTTGCACAGAATCCTTCATTGGATCTCCCTTTGCGACCTCAGAACAATAGCTTTAAGTAGTCTCTCTCCCCTTCCCTGTCCCTGAAAGCAATCCATAATTAATAAGGGCAATTTGTTGAGTAATAAGACCCTCTGGAGAAAGTAGATGATGCTCAGTTAGCTAGGCATCCTCTTACCCCGGCCGGAAAACAACTGAAATCAAACAAGCCTTGGCAATCATGGCTAGACTCTTTTTATAGGGTCATTCAATCAGATCAGATCGATACCCCCGAGGTACATCACAGCGGGACATGCAGTGATACCCTCAACATTAAAAGGTCATTTCCATTTTTAACAAGGTTAGATTTGAGATCACCCTGAGAATAGATATAGCTTAGATCAAGTATTTCTGCAGCATATTTCAGGTTCATATTGTGCATTTGAGCTGTTGTGCTGAATATCATCACATCTGTGATTCTTCAGTATGGTTTATGATCGCTTTTAAAGGAATAGTTCACCCCAAAATGAAAACTTGGTGAAAATGTACTCATTCTGAGATCATCCAGGACTGCGTTTCCCAAAAGCACCGTAACCCTAAGTTGATCGTAGCTCCATTGGTTTCAATTGGTCTACGATGTACTCAAGCTTACAATGCTTTTGGGAAATGCAGCCCAGGAAGTTCGAAACAGATTTGGATAAATTTAGCATTACACCACTCACTCACCAGTGGATGCACTGCAGTGAATGGGTGCCGTCCAAACAGCTGATAAAAACATCATAATAATCTATAAGTAACCCACTCTAATCTAGTCCTGTGAAGTGAAAAACTGCATGTTTGTAAAATCCATCAAGACGTTTTTAACTTCAAGCTGTTGCGTTTTTAACCTCAAACTGTTGATTCCTCTATCCGAAATATTGCTTTCTCAACTATATTGACAGTCAATATAATTGTGTACAGTATGCCTGATTACAGTTGGAAAAATCTAACTTTATTACTAAATATAGTATAAATTTACTACACTTTATTTGTTTGTCTGTTCATTTATGTACAATAGTGGCCAAAATGATTAGAACACTAGTATTTTCAAGTCAGTTATTTCTATCTTTTGCTGTAGTTTGTCGGTGGGAAATATCAGTTTACATTTCCAAACATTCATTTTGCCATTAATTGTAATGATCTAGTGAGATTTTTGTTTGCACAAGGAGTCTCAAACCATTTTTAGCTGGTGAAAATACAAGTGTTCTAATAATTTTAGCCACCACTGTATTTATTTCTATTGTATGAAATTGTTTTTAAGATTTCAATAAACATGAAGTTTATATTGAGTAACTTTAAATATTACAGATATTTTAGATGCAATATTTCAAGTTACTTTGTATTTAGTGCTTCAACAAAAATCAAAACAAAGCCTTTCAAACAAAGCCACAGCAGAACCGAGCCACACACAATAGTGGTGTTTTGTTCCTGAATGATTCATTGTTTTTGAACAGTGTTTTAACAATAGTTTGAAGGAATAATCCAGTAACTCACCCATAAAGACGGTCATATTTCAGTCCTGGATGAGTCATTGTTTTCAAACAAAATGGTTGAATGAATGATTCGATTACTAACCTGCAGAAAGAGTCACCAAAAATCCCCACCACTATTCATTCATTCATTCATTCATATTAAATTCGTAATGCTCTCACTGCTTGCTTTTTGCTTAACTATGTAGATTTTGTCCTGAATGTGTTTGTGTGCTTAGTGATGTGCAGAGGGACGTTCAGTACCTGTACAGGATCCAGGTGGAATCAGACGGTTTGTTCAGTGAACTTTCCCCAGGCCTGGTTTACACTCATGGAGAGCATTTCTGTGGTGATGGCACACTACAGGGGTCAGTATAAACTTGTAGGGTCCGTCAGAGGCTTTGCATGTTATGTGCTTTAGTCATTTTTAAAGAATGTTTCATATTTTTGAGTATTTGTTTGAGTCTTTTGTGTTTTGAAGCATAGCCAAAGACCTTCCACATATTTCATAACTGTAACCCTTGGCATTCGCTCTCTCTCCCCCACAGGACTGAGGATTGTGATGACGGGAATCTCTTAGATGGAGACGGCTGCTCAAAAAAATGCCAAGTTGAACCAGGTTTCAAGTGTCATGGTGAGTCACACTCAAAAAAACAAATACTCTCACTGTCCACTGAGAACTCTGGCCCTCAGACTGTAAACACCACAACAGACGTGCCAGAAAACTTCCTTACAGGACAATAAACCTTAATCATAACCAGCTCTCAAAACAAAACAAAGCAAACCAAAACAATATAATATTGCTGTCTCCTGTAGATTCAGATTCCTCTGCTACTGTTTTCTCTCATAGTGATATTGAAGGAAATGTCTTATTCAAAAATGTTCCAAAAATGCAAAAGTCCCTAATAATTATTATACCTGAAGTATTCCTTCTGAAACTCTTTAGCATTATGAATAAAATGCAACAGACAGTGACAATTTCCTCAATCCATTCTCATAATACTAGATTATATTTGTCATCAAATACAGACAATCATTACTCTGGAGTTCAAATTTAACATTGTTTAAACCATCCTCTGTAATTTCCAGATGGGAAAATGTACAAATAAAAAAAAGGTTGCATGAAAAAATAAAATTGTTGCAGGTTAGGTAGCACAATACATACATAAATTTAAAATATGTAAATTTCTAATAAACATTACTTTTGTTGTTTACAACAACTTTACTTGTTGTTGTTAGGGGCGTCATATAGTAATCATTGTATTGTGTATATAATAGGTGTATAAGAAAATGTCTATTTTCATTATGTTGCAAATTAAGTTCATTGCTCTCATTAGTCATTTTTAACATTATTGTGTCTTTTACACTAAATGAAAAGAAAAAAGAACTACATTGAAATGTAGTTCTTTTTATATTTCCATTCATCAAAGAATTCCATTTTTTTTCTATCGTTTCCACAAAAATATTAAACGGCACAATTGTTTTCAACATAGATAATAATTGAGCATGTGACATTGAAGAATGGAGTAATGGCTGCTGAAAATTCAGCTTTGCCTTCACAGGAATAAATTATTACATTTTAATATTAGTTAAGAAATCATTTGTAGGTACGTGAGATGAAAGTACAATATAAACTAGAAAAAGTAAGGTCTGAGGAAGGTCAATTGACTGAAACTTTGCTAATAAAAATATTTTTGTGATGATGCAATTTTAAATATTATGCAAGATTTGTATAGTTTTTTTTATTTATTAAAATATAAACAGTTTCTATTAAATTAATATTATTGAATTATTATATTACGTTCTATTACATTAATATAATTACAGATGATATTTCACAGTATTGCCGTTTTTACTGTATTTTTGTAAATACATCCTTGGTGAGCATGAGAGACTTCTTTCAAAAACATTAAAATCTTACAGACCTCAATCTTTTGATCTCAGTGTGTAAATAATTATTTTCTGGAGTAACTTACACTTGTTATTTTTTAGTCCTAACTCTTTTAGAATGCAATATATATGTAGTAAAAAAATTCTACTTACTCTAAAAGTCCAGTATACTGACAGTCAAAATAATTGTTCTCTTTTGTTGCAGAGTTGTGGATCACCAGATCTTACTGTTGCTTTTTTTTCCTAGGCTGACCAGAAAAAAAAATAAAAAAAAAATCCTCATTATGAATTGAGTAATTTCCTTGACAGCAAAGTCTGTGATATCTGACAGTCCGGTCTGAATATTTGCGCAATACATATGCATTCAAAGATTCAATCCAGATTGCAAAGTATCCAGTCCAAACTGTGGATTTCAGGTCATTTACTGTAACACAGCCGGTGGTATTTCATATAATCAAGATCATCTTATTCAATATTGTCAAAGTTTTATGTCATCACACTATTGGAAATGGTCCAAAGTGTTGCACATACAGTATTTCGTAAGCTGCACTGGATCTTCTTAACAATTGTAACAATCTAACTGTACACCATTATTACATAATGCACCTGAGTGAGAGTAAATGCAGTACAGGAAGACTCACAGGAAATGTTTGGCGAAAAAAAGGCAAATACTTCACCAATTTAGTCAATGTTGTTTTCGTGACTGAAAGCGCTACATTTTCTGTGAGCGTGAAGCATGAGAAGCCTCTAATTCAAACATGATCATAGACGAAGCAGCGACTGACTCACATGCCTCGAGCTTCCCAGTGTTTTCATAGTAGCTTGTAACCGCATTTTTGTGGATTTAGGGCATTCGGGAATGGCTTTTTTGCGATATTTACTCTAAAGCCACATTAGGAGCTCTCATATATTATCTCCACGAGCGTATTTGGGGAGCAAAGATCAACAAAGCTTAGGAATAAAGCCTTTGGCATTGGCATGTGGGTTAGGTCAGCTGTTCTGCAGCAGAGACGGCCAATCAAATGCTTGTGTTTTTCATTTGTTGTTAGAACCCTTTTGAGCCCCTCGCCTTTGATAAGCTGTTCCCGCCGATGAGTCATCTTCCTCTTACCTTTCAGCATTCTCAGACAAGAGCTCATGCAAGACTCTGATGTCATTCACACGTGTCCCTCTCTAACCAATTCGCTTTAATGGCATGCTAATTCCCGTTTTAGCCCCACGTGCACTTCTGTCATAACTCATTCATACGCCATGACATCATCCACATATTTGCATGATCGTTTATTTGATTGTCCCGGTGGAATCACGTTCCTATTTATTATCAATTCACACATAAGTGAAGCCGAGTCTCACTGACTTGCTATGAAAACACAATTAGATCTTGACAGTGGAGTCATTATTTGTTACTTCTGATGAGTTTGTGCTCACTCTCTCTTGCTTTTTCCGTCTCTCTCAGGACGGCCGAGCCTGTGCTATGTTTATGAAGGGGACGGAGTGTGTGAGGAGTTCGAAAGACGTTCCAGCATCCAGGACTGTGGCTTTTTCACTCCTCAGGGCTTCACTGATCAGTGGGCGTCCACCGCCTCGGGCTCGCATCAGGACGAGAGCTGCCCTGCCTCAAAGGTCACCGGGGAGCCTGTGCTCACTCAGGTACATAAACTGTTTAGAATTCATTAGCCATCATGAACCATTTATCTGCCTCTCTAATGAACATAAATGAGCCACTGAAACGCATATTTTAAATATCCTTTTCTTTTTATATCCTCATCAGATGTGCAAGTCGCAGTATTTTGACATTAATGAAGCAGTGGCTCATGATGCCTGGAGCCCCTGTACTGCCCATCTGAACGGTTACTATACTCAGGATCAGCCTGTGTGGCTAAAGGTACACACACACTTGCTTAGTGAACAAACACTGAGTGTAAAGACTTTGAATTTGACAGATTATTCAATCCATATTGGGCCATTTGATAGAAGGATTAGCTTCCCTCTTTGCTGACAGCCTTCTCAATGAATAATGCACATTTTGTGTTTCCAAATATGCTTGAGTAAATTTGAATAATGTTTTGTAAAATAAAGGAAAATTAATAGAATTAAATTTGAGCAGTTTTATGTACACTACTGTTTAAGTTTGGGGTCAGTACAATTTTATTTATTTATTTATTAAAGAAATTAATACTTTTATTGAGCAAGGATGCATTAAATGAATGAAAAGTGACAGTAAAGGCTTTTATGATGTGACAAAAGATTTCTATTTCAAATAATGCTGTTCTTTTGAACTTTCTGTTCATCAAAGAAAGTAATTTCCACTTAAATATTAAGCAGCACCACTGTTTTCAACATTGATAAAATAAAGAACTGTTTCTTGAGCACCATGACATTTTAAATTGTAATATTTCACATGTATTTTTGATCAAATAAATGCAGCATTGATGAGCATAAGAGACCCCCCCAAAAATCTGGTCACACTTTATTTTAAGGTCCAATTCCCGCTATTAACAAACTATTAACTACGTTTTTTGCCTCAACAAGCTTCTAATTGGCTGCTTATTAATAGTTAGCAAGGTGGTTGTTAAGTTTAGTTATTGGGTAGGATTAAGGATGTAAAATGTGGTCATGGAGAATATGTGCTTTATAACTACTAATAAACAGCCAGTATGTTAATAATAGACTTGCTAATAAGTAACTTGTTAATAGAGAGAATTGGTCCCTATAAAGTGTTACCAAAAATCTTACCAACCCCAAATTTTGAATGATAATGTATGTTCAGATTTATTCTATATTTATGGCACATACATGCCATCCATACCCACTCACACTGTTCATAAATTATGTTTGCTAAGGAGCCATATATTAATTACTAATAATACTGATACTTTGTTTTTTGCAGGTAGGATTTGAGCGACCGGGTGTAGCAGCCTCTGTTATTATCTACCTTGCCTATGATGGTAGTTGGCCTGGCGAAAATTGCAGGAAAACAGTGACCATTGAACTGTGTGACACTACCGGAAAAAAACACAATATTGGTAACACATAATGTCCTTCATTTGATTGTGAAAGATTGTAAATTTTGTATTTTTATGTGACTTCGTTGTGTGTGCTTGTCCACAGGTTCGTACGAGCTGTCATGTCAGTATAACCCCCTAGTGGTGAATGTGACTCATAACCTGAGTGTGCCCTTCTACCAGACTTCAGCAGTGCAGCTCAACTTCTCCTCTTCTCAAGTGGCGGTGTTGGCGGTTGCATTGCGTACATCTTGTCACTTCAGCGCCTTTGCCCTGACCGGGTGCGCTGAGGGTGGGGTCTCCCACGACTTACAAGCACACACACACACACACATACATATATATATAAACACTACAAGTTAGGGATCTGTGCTATTTTTCAACGTTTTTGAAAGGAGTCTCTTATGCTCACCAAAGCTGCATGTGTTTGATCAAAAATACAGTAAAACACTACTATTTTAAACATTGTTACATTTTTATGTAATTTATTCCTGTGATGGTAAAGCTGAATTTTCAGCAGCCGTTACTCCAGTCTTTAGTGATTTTTGTGCTCAAGAAACTTCCCTGATTATTATCAATGTTGAAAACATTTGTGCTGCTTAATATTTTTGTGGAAACCATTAGTCCCCCCCCCAAGATTCTTTTATAAATAGAATTTGTATAAAAGACAAAGACATCATATACTTCCACAGAGTAACAGATACAAATACAAATAATTCCATCGTGTTTGCTGGTGGACATGATGTCTGTCAATGTCTACAAATAATAACTTGATGTGTTTTTCTCACTCAGATGTGTGCGTAGGCTGTGCAGTACTGAGTCATGCAGTCCTCTAAACATCGAACATGCTTCAGTCCGCTGTACTCCAGTCTTAGACCCCAAACACTGCTCCGTTTCTTGTCATCGTGGCTATACGCTCACCGTTCTCGATGGCCAGGGCCTTCCTTCTCATCAAGTGCGTAAAAGTATTGTTAACAGCCTGTTTCTCTCTCTCTGCAATAACCCCTTTAAGAGAGAAACATCACATCTCCTTGATATCTAGTTTCTGCTAAAAAGCAGTGAGATTAAATGAGAACAAATTACTTTTTATGAAGTTTTTTTTTTCTAAGAAGAGATCTCAACAATGACTGTGTTCAGATTCTGCTAATAACTGAATTAGTCATTTTCCAGTTAGTGCTTCAGCTAAACGTTTACATGATTCAAAAAATTTGATTAATGCCAGTCGTCTTATTCAGATTTCTAGGAATATTGGCTAAATCCGGTCATGTAAACACCTTATTCAGAAAGTCCATCGTAACTGGAGGCCCACTTATACAGCATGTGCGCATGTCCAAACAAAGATAATTTAGGGTGATATAAGATATACACAGTGTTTATTCAATAGTTAGACTTTTTCGCAACTGTTTTGGAGCAAGAAGCATTTTGCAAACATAAAAAGAAAGGTCTACTTTACAAAGTAGGTACATTTTCCAAATCATCACATTCCTGTTTGTTATTGTGAAAGAGCTGATTAAATTATTGAGGAGAATTACTAAAATGCAGTGTAAGGGCAAGAGCATCTACAGTAATTCTAGAAGTCAAGAGCAGGAACCCACATGTCTTAGTTTATTCAGATTTGGCAAAATAGCAGAATATTCCAGTAACTGTGGAGAACATAAAAGCTTAATATCATGTTCACATGTTCAGTGTCTCGAATTGTGTTCACATTTACCAAAATACAAAAGTCTGTGAATTCAAACATTTCTCTAAGAAAAGATATTCACATTGATTTTATAACTTAATGAAACAACGTCTTTTTTGTGTCAAGTGAAATACTGTCATGTTGTCTAATGAGCCTAATGAAACTATGACATTATAAGTGGTTGTCTTTCTGTTTGTTGTGTCCTCTCCTCTCCTCAGACGGAAGCAGAGCTGTTTTGTGTGCATGGAGTGTGGGACCGTGTGGTGAGCTGTCAGCCAGTGGACTGCGGCCCACCTCCTCAGTCTCACGTCTACTTTGCCTCCTTCTCGTGTCCCTGGGGCACCACATTCGGCAAGCAGTGCACCTTTTCCTGTAACGCCCCGGCGATCCTGCAAGGTGAGGACGGGAACTGGGCTACAGTGTGAGACCTGAGGGTTTCTGGATTCCTTACATTCAGTGCATGTGTCTGTTTCTGTGAGACTTTGGGCTTCCTTTCTAAAATAATAAGACTTTAAGTCAATAACTGTATATTTGTGGGTGATATGAACCCTTCTTGTGTGTTTGCCCATGTACACTGGAAAAAAATCCAACAAATAATTGTGCTTTTTGGCATTCCTGAGGTCACTTGATTCAGAACTGCTTGTTGCGCCAGCACTAACAAACATATAAATATTACTGCAAACAAATAATATGTATTATCATAAAACAATTGAATAATTGTACTGTAATTTTATTTAATGATAGTCTAAAACCATAAAAACGATTTTGTTACTCGAAACAAAATAAACTTTAACTGAAATAAAATATACAAAAAAACACTTATTTTATTTCAGCTATTTTTCCAAGGCTAGTTATCATTTCTATTTAGTTTACCTTATGCACTAAAATAACTAAAACTGAAATGAAAATAAAAAAATATAAAACAACACATTTACTTTAAAACTTTAACTAATATTAAAAATAAAAACAAATTCACAATATTAATAAAACAATATTATCTCAATAATACTAAAACAACTGATAATAATGAAATTATTATTACTATTATTATTATTATTATTATTATTATTATTATTAATCAGTTGTTGTTTAAATATGAAATTGATTTAATTTTAAATTATTTTATTATCTTATGTGTTACCTTGGACAATCAGAAACAATCTTGCAAAAAGATAAACACTGCATGGATATCACTATTATATTACATTATTATATCATATTATATTATTTTGTAAAACATAAAATACTTTATTGATTTGTTTGCTCTCACCGCTGTTATGGTTTGTGGTGAGGGTTTTCTGCTTTTTGAGGCAAATAGTGATTTAAAGCTGGACATGACACAGACAATGAGAAACCACAATGATAGTCAAAGTGCAGTTGTTTAGAGAACTCCAATCAATCATGTTTTTTTTTTTTACAGTGCTAAGCTACGTATTTGGATTTTTGTATGTATGTGTATATAGTCATTTGTGTGTCAGTGTTGTTCTTGCACTCATTCAGGAACTGTGCGTCGGTCTGGCTGTGGTCCCAGCCCTCTTTCCTAGCTGTGTAAATAGAAAAGTAGTCCTCAGCTGCAGGAGAACAGCACACAAGTGGAGATAGGAAACAAGCAAGTAGGCGAAAACAACAGTGTGTTTCATCCCATACTACTGAAGCCCCCAGAGAGCCCCTCATTTCAGACAGCGTAGAGCAGGCTGGCACTTGACCCTCTTGCCTCTGGATAACTAAGGCAAGGTGGCTCAGGGGTCGAGGGGCCACTCCTCACTCTCTCACTATTTGTTTTAAATGCAGGCTTTTGATGGATCGGTCCAATTTTTTTCTTTTGGCAGGGAGCGGTGCAGTCTGTGGTCAGTGGCTTCACTGGAAGGTCCAGGACATTGCATCACTGAGTAGCTATGCTTATTGGTCTTGATGGCAAGGTTCTTGTACTCTAGTGTGTTAAAGTGATGGGCTGTAGTGCTCCTTTGGGAATTTTTAAAATCTATTCATGACTTGACATTAATTGGAGCACACAAAAATAATAGTGATTTATGTACTTAGTGAGACTTTTTTTTCTTTTTTTTTTTTTTTGAAGTGCCGCTAGCTGGAACTTTTCATGCATGTTGGAAAAATGCAGTTTGCAGCCATTTTTGGTATAGCTAAATTTAAGCACAACTACAAAGTAGGCAGACACCTTAAAGCTTAAAGGAATCATTATATTTTATTGACCAATAAAATTGCTTTAGAACTTGAACAAAATCTAATTAAATATGTTACTATAATAGTACAATGAGAGAGTCCTATATCACATGGCGCCACTGCACCATGTGCTTTATTTTATAAAGTGAGATTTTATGAAAACCACTGTAATACTTATTAGTTAATAGAAACTGAAAAAATAAATATATGACTTTTAAAACATATTATATAATTGTAATTAATGTTTTGCATATTACTGTAAAACATTTATGCCTGTACAAAGGTACTATCTCCAAACTTAAGGGAAGTATATGTTGTGGCACTCATTTTTTGTCATATTGATTAATTTATTATAAATTATGATGCTTTTCATTCACAAAATTACTTGAATTCTTCTTTGAACATGTTTTTAACCTCTGTATTAAAATTAATTTGTAATAAATATTAAAAATGTAATTTGATGTAATTAATTTTATACTGCAATGTAATTCATTTAACATAAAAAATATCAGGGTAAAAACAAAAATATCCTTATTGATAATAAAGAATGAATGAATGAATGAATAAATAAATATATAAATAAATAAAAACTTTAATAAAAAAATTATTGACAATATATATGTATATATTTTTCTTTTTGTCTAAAAATATTTTAACGAAACTACTTTACTGCTTATTGTTTGAATTCATGCTAAAAGTCATAGATGCGATCAACATGGTAGCTGGTTAAAAAAAAAAAACTCCTTATCTTGAAAAATATATTTAAATACTTTTTTCCTGAAAATAATGATTAAGATCACTCAGAAATAGTAGAACTGACTGCCCTCTTGACTTCTTCTGAAGAGCCCTTAACTGCTTATACTGACAGAATTTTTGTTCCATTTGTATGCAGTTTCTTATCAGGATCTGTTTTTCAGGTGAAAGTGACACATTGGTTTGTCTTGAGGATGGACTATGGTCATATCCAGAGGCTTACTGCAAGATTGAGTGTCCGGATCCACCTTCTGTACCCAATGCCACGCTGCTAGTTCCTCAGTGTCATGGAGGCGGGCATGACGTGGGCACTGTGTGCCGCTACAAATGCAACCCGGGATATTACGTCACTGGCACGCTCAACAAGAAGCCAAGAAAGTAAGTTGCAGTCTGTATGGTTTGAACTGATTTCTAGGCATAGGTTACCGTGTTGGCAAATTTTGAAGGTAAAATATCCAGCTTTCCAGCATCTAGGTTGCTCACATGGTTCTAATAAGATCAAAATCTTACTCCATGTGTTTCCAAATATCTTTCAGCAATGGAGTCAGCAGTGAACTTTGATGAATGGTTTGATGGCGTGTTGTTTTGGTATTCCATCCAATGAAGCTATAGCATATTTTAGCACATCTGAGGGGACTAGCGTTTGCACCTGCCTCGTCTTTATGAGTTATTAAAATGGCTGGTAAAATACCTCAGTGTCTTTTAACTGCTTTTAATTGGGCATTAATACCAGAAGCGATAGCCAGCGTGTCTCATAAAGCCATTTACATGATCCTGTTTATTAAGACCATTGGCATGTTTGTTCTGAAAGGCATTTCATTATGAAGGTTCAGCAAATGGTTTATGACGGTCTAAAGAGAGGTGTTATGCTATTATCAAGGTAGTTTTAGCCTGTGCTTCCGTATGATCTTTCTCAATGAACACTACACCCCAATTTATTTCTTCAGGACTTCATTATTATTTGGTCGTGCCAGATGGTTTGTCCCATGGCTTAGATGTGAATAAATCCCCTGTGGCTGGAGGAGAATGTCATTCAAGAAACATAGTAATTGCTGCATTCATGTTGTCCAAAAATTCAGACCAGGAGCAGATTGAGAACCTACAATTACATTTCAGCACGTGTTTAATGTAACAATTCTGTTAACTGTCTCAAAAATCTAGTTAGCAACCTATCGATACAGCTTTTTAATGCATTTCTCTAACTGTAAACAACAAAAGTATGATACCTTGTAAGGACATTATTATTTAATTATGTTTTTTATTCCATTATTAAAAGCATTAAAACTACAGAGTTCAATTTATTTAAAAAGGCATTGTTAGCTTAGCAGCATGTTAGCGTCACAAGTAGTTAGGATAGGATGCTCTTTATAGAGACAGACAGCCATGTACACTGTACATGTGAAGTTACTAAGATTTTTTTTTATTTATTGATTTTTAATTAATGTTTTAATTCAGCAAGGATGCAATAAGTACATCAAAAAAGACAAAGACATTTTATGGAAGCTTAAAAGGTAATTATGAGATTCTTTTTTCTCTCAATTCTGAGTTTGCATTTTACGCTTCAACTTTTTGTTTCCACCACAGAATAAAAAATAAAAATGATAATTGTGAATATTTTGTCTCACAAGACTTAATCGTTTTTCGCAATTCCTAGTTTATATCTCGCAATTTTGCCTTTTTTTTTTTCTCAGAACTGTGAGAAAAAAGTCAAATGCCAGATAAAAAATCTTTTAACCCATAACGGAAGCAAGTTTCCATAGTTCTTTTGAATTTTCTATTTAAAGGGGTCATATGATGTTGCTAAAAATGTATTTGGTGTAATGCAATGTGTTTTTGCGGTTTAAGGCTCAAAAAACACATTATTTTCCACATACTGTACATTATTGTTGCCCCTCTATGCCCCGCCTTTCAGAAACGCGCCGATTTTTACAAAGCTCATCATTCTGAGAAGCGAGGCGTGCTCTTATTGGCCAGCTATCCAGTGCATTGTGATTGGCTGAATACCTCAAGCGTGACACGGAAATGTTACGCCTCTTACCATATTGTGATGCCATGTCCTTGCGTGACGACACAAAAACAATAAAACCCATTACAAACGAGGCATTTATTGCATCCAGTGGGGACATAATTACTGATTATTATGACTTATACTGTCTTTTTATGCATTGCGATGCATTGCCGCGCCACGTACACATTACCATGTCTGCATTTGTGATCGGAGAAATGACAAACAACAAGTGAAGAGTTCAGATGCAAAAACCTCTAAGTGCCATCTGAAATTTTCATCTAAAATGAGCATTTTTATCAGGCTGCTATGTTTAGGTTCAGTAATTTTACTCTAATGGCAATGTATAGATCCTTTTCTTTGCAATTAAAGTGAAATAACTGAACATAAATATAGGAGCCTGATAAAAATGCTCATTTTATAAGAAAATTTCAGACGGCATTTAGAGGCTTTTGCAGCTGAACTCTTCAAGTGCTACTCTACAATGCTCAAAACTTGCGTTTGAATCGTCAGTGGCAAATTCTTTAAATAAGAAAACATACTTACAGGCTGTGAATCAGAAGCGCCAGACTGTCCTTGCAAAGTTGGAATTGCCCCACTTTATAGAAACAGCCTTTGTGCAAGCCAGCATTGTAGGCTACTCTTCCAGGTTCAGGAAATAGTCCTCCGTAAAATGCGCTGCACACACTCTAATATTTGGGTGGAACTGTTCTGGAACAGTGTTGTAAAAACTTAACCACTGATTTCTAGTTGTGTCCTCTTTTGGAAGTCCAAACAAAGTACTTTATTTATCTGTCTATCTGTCTGTCTGTCTGTCTGTCTGTCTCTCTGTCTATCTGTCTATCTATCTATCCGTGTCTATCTGTCTATCTATCTATCCGTCTGTCTATCCGTCTATTTATCTATCCGTCTGTCTATCTATACATTGATTGATTTAAATTCTTTCTATATTCTTTCTATTTTCTTTTTCTAGTTTGTTTTTACTGTTTTGATAACATTAAGAAATCTAGTAGTGTAGGGCTTAATGAGTGAGCTTACTAGATCTTGAAACGCAGCCAAAGTAATGACTTTGTACAGGTATTATACTGTAGGTATGTGCGTAAAAGTGTTTTACCCCTTCTTCATGCTAATGACTTGTTTTTCTCAGGAAGTTTCTGAGGTTGGAGTGTTTGGAGGGTGGGATGTGGCAAGAGGGCAGCTGTTCACCTGTCACATGCCCTCCTCTCCCGCTGATGTTTGAGGGCATGTACACCTGCACCAACAATTTGGATTTCGATAGTATCTGCACCCTACAGTGTCACGATCCAACAGAAAGGGTATTGTAGCACTTTGCAGGCCACCTCTATCTGTGTATTCCTAAACTCTGCAGTCATTAAACACTCATCTGCATTTGTCTCTGCAGTCCAGCATTCGATGCACCAAAGATGGCAAATGGACTGAGGACTTTACTATGTGTAAGAAGATAGAGGGACCGTGCCAGCCTCCTCTTGACCTCAACCTGGTGGAATACAGCTGTGAGGAGGGATTTGACGTGGGTGAGGATTTAAACTGACAAGACAATTTACTGGTTATGAGAGAAAAGTTGCCCATTTCAAATATGGAAATTACTAGTCAGACGATTTCTAACAAAGCAAAGATTATTGTCTCAATCGTTGTCTAAACATATATGCATCTTACTATTTTGTTTTATTTGACTGTATATTTATGCCACTGCATTTATTCTTCCTAATAAGAGGTCTAGACATACTGTACTGTACCCGGGCCACAAGACCACAGTCAGCTGCATGCAGTAGGATACTTTTGAGTGCCAACCTGCCAAGCTGTTCAACTATGGATGACTAGTCCGGAGCTTGGCTATTCATGTGCTCACATGAATAAATTCAACAGATGCAAATGATGGTTAAAGCAAAGCTTGCTTTGTGTCATGGCAGGTGCAGTCTGTTACCCAACATGCATTGTGGCCTTGAGTGACCCTGTGGTGTTAGCCAATGACTCCAGCACTGATACAGTAGAGCACTGGATGCTTCCCAGCAAAGTTCAGGTGAGGTGGTGGAGCCAGTTTGCCACAAATTGTTATTTGATATCATTGGCTGTTCTAGTGCTTTAACCAAACTCCAGGTTTGAGAATTTAGGCACTTTCCATTTTTTCAGTATTTACAATTAAACTATTAGAAATGCATTTGATATCGTGAACTAATAAACAACAACATTTTTACAGCATTTATTAATTAGAATGTATTCATTTACTTCATTTTCTGCTGAGGATCCACTGGTGAGAAAAGTGATGTAATGCTAAATTTGTTTCACCCAATGAAGAAAAAAACTCATCTACATCTTGGATGGCCCAAGGGAGAGTACATTTTTAGCAGATTTTAAATTTTGGTTGAACTATTCATTTAATGTTAATTTGTACATACTAATAATTTCTTTTAATCATTTTAAGTTGTATTCGATAGGAATGAACGTGAATTGCCAACAGGAGTATATTTATACATTCTAATTATTTATAAATATTATAAAATATAAATGCATTATAAAAATCAAATAAATAAATATAAATTAAATACAATAGTTATACATTTAACATTAACCTAGATAAATAAATGCTGTAAAAATGATACTTGTTAGTTTATAATGCATTAAAATAATAATATGCATTATTATACATTACATTAACTAATATGGTAGCACTTTAGTATAGGCAGCAATTCTCACTAATAAGTAGTTGCTTATCAGCATCCCTATTATTAACATATTGGCTGTTTATTAGTACTTATAAAGCACATATGCATCCCTAATCCTACCCAATACCTAGAGTACACTTAACAACTACCTTACTAACTATTAATAAGCAGCAAATTAGGAGTTTATTGAGGCAAAATTCGTAGTTAATGGTTTGCTAATAGCGATAATTGGGCCTTAAAATAAAGTGTGACCACTAGTATTATCGGATTGAACATTATAAATTGTTACGGTTTTGTTCTTATATAAAGATCTTACGTAGTCTTTATTGTAATGATGTAAGAGCTGATATGGCAATAAATGATAAATGTCTTTTTAAGGGAACAAGTTGTTCTTGTCCATTAATTCAACCCAAGTTGTCTTGTAAATGTAGTCACGACTGACCCTCAAGAATGCCCCTTGAAGTGATTTTCTTAGACCGAAATGAAATGTCTTTTTTCCCTGTTCCACACATCATGACATGAGGTGTGTTTGACATCTGTCAAATGTAAAAGCGCTCACTTTTCTGATCTTTGTTTGGGGGGACCTTATTTGGCTCTAGGCAGAGGAGCTTCCAGACTGAATACTTTGGATGCAAAATTGGAATCGCGTTATTGGCACATCAGAGTGATAAGTTGGATTGGGTTTCCTTGATTCTCGCTCCAAAACCAGGTTCAACTCACCTCTCTGTGAAAGTGTTGATTCTGTCTCTCACTGTCATATCAGCTCGTGAGAGTAATGATTACAGTGTGATGTTTTTATAAGAGACGCTTAAAATGCCACACGTCAGGCATGACGCCTCTGAAGGTGTCGGACTCCCATTGTTTATAACGATACATCAGCACCCGTAAGAACAGCCTGCTTTCCAGGAATGTTGTCCAAAGTATTGCAGATTGGGCAAGACTGATGGAGGAAAGGTCACAGTAGGAGGGAGGTGAATAAGAGATAAGCACGTTTCTTTCCAGAAATTCTGCTTTAGAAACAGGTCAGCGTTCCAGTTCGGAGAAAATGTCAAATCAGTGAAATATTTGTTCAATTTTAAAGGACAGGAGGGAAAGAGTAACCCTTATTATATGTCATAGTTATTGTTATATTATTTTTAGGCACCATGTCTCCTTTTTGTCTTTTAAAATTAAGTTAGATATTATTAGATTTCTGGAAAAGGCTAAATAAAATAGAAATAAATAGAAACCCCCTTTTCAGATTTCCTCTCAAGAAGATTTGTTACAAGAACTTAATCAACAGTAACAGTAATAGTCAGCTTGTTTGTTTAATGTTGTCATCATTACAAAGTAGTAATTGACTGTCTCCTTTCCCTTCCCTCTTGTGTTCCTCTATTTCTCTTCCTTTGAAAGAGTATTGTCTGTACTGGCATGTTGAAGTGGCATCCGAATCCAGCACAGATCCACTGCATCCAGTCCTGTGAGGTGAGTGCTAATTATATGACATCTTTCTGATTAGAGATGAAGTACAGCATCACACAAGAGTCAAAAGAGTCCCTCAAAGCTAATGTGATTTTGTGCAAGATGGAAAATATTCTAGATTCAGTATCTTTCAGTTCTAACGGATGTTCATGCAGCTCTTTTACACAGCACAATGGCTTATGTTGACCAAAAACGTCAAAAAAGTTTAAAACAGACAAACAATACAAGCACCCTAAAAGTAGTCCAAAAGATTTGATCACTGTATTTCAAGGTTTCTGAAGTCACGTGATAAACATTTGAAGCATAGAAGTGAAAATAGTGTTGAAATTAACAG
The DNA here is from genome assembly GCA_021397915.2 of Tor tambroides. Classification (NCBI taxonomy): domain Eukaryota; kingdom Metazoa; phylum Chordata; class Actinopteri; order Cypriniformes; family Cyprinidae; genus Tor; species Tor tambroides. The sequence goes on along the minus strand of JAFVLL020028744.1, from coordinate 11,368 downwards.
TTGAGTGTTTATTGTATTTCTGTCTGGATTTTAGCTCTGTCAGTGTCAGGAGATAGATATATCTTAAAAATGTGAAAGGGTGGAGAGGTGTTTAGTACAGTATGTCATTCAAACTAATGAAGTGTTAGACTTGGATACATTTATTTTTTTTAAATTCAAATATTTCATAGATTAATTATTATTTTTCCTTATAAACACTACTGTTCAAAAGTTTGGGGTCAGTAATATATATATATATATATATATATATATATATATATATATATTTTTTTTTTTTTTTTTTTTTTCAGAAAGAACATATTAAATTGGTCAGTAAAAAAAATGGAAAAAAGTTGAGCATTTTAGTGAATAACAAGTTCGATTTTTTTCTACTCCCCATACAAAGGTATGCTACATCTTTTTAAAGAAAAAATAAATGCATATGGGTTTGGAATAATATCACGGTGCATAAAAGATGAAAGAATTGTATTTATAATACTGATGTGTACGCCAGCAGATGTAAAACCAACGGCAAGAGTTCACATCTGCCTCCTGTCAGATCTAGAAGAGAAAAGAGCAGTTTGACAGATAACCACCAGCAGAGCGTTGAGGTGGTCCAGGAGAATCAGGGAGCACCATAATCAGTGATAAATGATGACGGTGTTGATTTTTTTAGTTTTACGTTCCAGTTATTGTGTCATGGAGCTTCATGCGCAGATGGGGAAACCTGTTTTGCTCTTCACTATCTCTGTAGTCAGAACTCCATGTTCGTCTATGGGCCGTTTGACCAAAATGGAACTCGCAAATCAAATCTGTGATCCACTGAAACATTTTTTAGAAGCATGTATAAATACATCATAATAGGTTGGGGTAGTAGCACATAATATGTCTCAAGAGTGACTTTGAAGCTATTTGTGCCCACAGGAATTCAAATCTGGATGAACCCAGTCCAAAGGGTCAAGTAATACAGTCATTCAGTTTTCTATTTTTATTTTGTCTGTATATGGTTTAGACATTCCCAAGTTTGCATTTACGTCAGTAATGAGGCATTTTGTTGTCAGGGATTTCCGACACCATCCGCTCTCATATGGAGACATCTTTAACATCTCCAGTGGCCAAGAGAAACATTTAGCGTGATGGTTGATGGACTGCGTGCCACATCTTCCTACAGCATGCTGACAGATTGATTCTGTTCTCCTTTTATCGCAAAAATAAAACCGAATGAAAATATCATTGCCACTGTAAAATGTGGTATATACATGATCATAAAACATATTATTCCGATTTCTGTTCCTCTAGAGTCCTTCCCGCAATTCACAGAATCCTGTTTAAATTCACCCCGAGCACTAACTCATCAGACTTTGTCGACAATTGTAGTGCTGAGGTGCCAAAGCAAATGAATGATCTTATCGTGTGTGCGCAGGTCAGTTAGACAGCGGGAATTTAAAGGATGTTATGTAACTGATGGATGCGTTAAACCAGTTGTAAAATAATCACAAATGATATGTGACGAAAGTAACATACCAGGCTTCGCTAAAAGTCAACAGAAGTAACGCGGCAGAGTCGCGTGAAATCTGGAATCGAAAAGAGTGTTGAAATTAACAGTCGAGTGTTTTGGAAAATAATGGATGACTGTTTATTGTAATTCTCTCTGGATTTTAGCTCTGGATTTAGCTCTGTGATGTCAAGGGTGTATCTTGAAGGCGAAAGGGTGGAGCGGTGTTTAGTACAGTGTGCCATTCAGATGTGTGAGACTTAAATTGTAAAAAAAAAATCAACAAAAAATGTTCTCATTAAAATCAAATGATTTATTGTAATATATTCTGTTCTGATACATTTTTATGTACAAAATACATTTGATTTCTAATATCTTTAGAAGAAAATCTTTGTTTTAAAAAAAAAAAACCTAACCCTTATTATAACACTAACCCTAAAATTTTAAAAATAATACATTTTATCTATTTATTTATCATCAGTTGCATATCCAAGATTTTTTCCCCCATGGATATCCGATTTGATCATTTTTAATATAATTTCAGAGTGAAGCAGACAGGTTTTATGAACAATTCATTCTACCTTGGAACTCACCATTCCTTTAGAGGGATGTTTTATGATATTCAAATAATCCTCATATCTGCCAGACCCTCTCATCTCCTCTTGCCCTCATTTGTTACCAAGCAAAACAGTTGCTTTTATATCGGAGACTCGGTATAAATTATACCACAGCACATGTTCCAGTTGCTCTGCAGCACATCCAGAAGGTCTTTCCCTTTACAGGCTGATGATAAGTGAAGAGGTCAGCTCAGGTTATGCTTTAGTTCATGTGTCATTTTTAATATTTTATTTATAATATTTAAGGCCAAACATAAGTAGACTTTAAGTCTGCTTTTGCAACCCTTGGTTCTAGAGGTTTCTTCCTCCAGATGAATAAGAAAGCTAATGGAAGCTTTCTTCAGGTATATTATAGTTGTCCATGTATTGGTCAGACTGTTGAAACTGTTATGATCGTCTGAGCTTTGGACTGTTGGGGCAGTTTGTTTTTGTTTTTCCTCTGCCTACTATGAAGTACAATTTACTTGACTGCTTCGAACCAGTTTGAGTCAACTTTTTCCCCTTTTTGTGTGGCTCAATTTGTGAAAACCTTACAGATGATGCCACAGGTTTATGAAGAACCACTGTTCACATTCCTTGCTGCAAATATGGTTAGAAGAATGGTCATCTGATTCCTTTCAGGGCATGCACTGGGTTTCTTCTTCTTAACATTATGGAAAGAGTTGACAAGACAAAAACACAAAAAAACCTGGAAACACTTCATTCGGTCTTTCACTGTTGTGATGTGTTACCTAAAATTTGTTTTTCAGCATGTTCAGCTTTCATTTAAAGACAAAAAGGAAAGGTTTACATTAGAAATGAAATGGAGGGGAACATAATTAGTAGTCTTTTGGGAACTCTGGAGAGAGCCAATCAAGGGGCGCATACTTCAGTGAAGTGAGATGCCAGCACTAACATGGGGCCTCAAAACAATGTTGTCCATGAAAACATGTTGTTGCCATGGAGGTTTTGTTTATTCTATCTTTCGCTTAGCATTAGATGTGGTCGGTCAGGCAACCTGTGGAGTGTGTCCTCCCTCGCGTTTAGGGACTTCATGTTTAGGGATTTCATTTCTCCCGACGTCATGTACTGTATAAGATAAAAGACACCTTCATTGTTTGCTTCAAATATGATTTCAGTTTGTTGTTCTCCGGTATCTCAGATTGCAAACGCACATTGCATTGCAGAAACTGTTGCTAGGGGTTAATTGTGTTTTTTAAAAATACATCTTTTTAAAGTGACTCATAGAGGGTTTCGTTTTCAATAAATTCATGTAATCTAAATCAAGCTTTGGATACTGCCCAAGAGGCCAGGAAAATGAATTTTAGAATGGATACCTCAAAGTGGACAGCCTGAACTGACACTGAGCAGTAGGCAATCTGAAGAGGCATTTATATTTATCATGGGAATACAGTAAAGTCATGGTGTCTTTCCTATTAGGTCTCGAAATATTGAAAACACGTAATGAATTGCAGCTAATTAGTGTGTGTGTGTGTGTGTGTAGGCATATGTGGTTTATGAGACCAATTTTACAGGTTTTATATATACGTTTTATATATTCATTTTATTACTTACAACTGAAAAAAACATAGATCTTGAAATCACATGTTGTCTAAATAAATTGAAAATAAATGCAAAAAATGCAAAAAATAAATAAATACTGAAATTAATCATGCTGGTGTCTTTGAATCGAAACATTGATGAAAACACCTAACAAATTTCACTGCAGCTGGAGAAAAAAAACCCTGTTATTTTACTAGTTCTGTCAGTTCAGGTCAGATGGATTTTTAAGGTTCTGCATATGGAAGGCTATAGTTTGGCTGTTAGTATTAATTCTGTTGAAACTATGATTCAGTAGATTTTATTTTATAATTATTTTGTCTAAATAAATTACAAATAAATACCAAAAAACCTTGTAGTGTCTTTGAATCAAAAGATGAAAAAACCTAACAAACACCTAACAAATTTAACTGTAGCTCCTTATGCTTAAAATAAATCTATTGAGCCAAAACAGACAAAATTAGCAAGTTTCTGCCAATTTAATGTAATAATTAGTGATGTCAAATGATTTATCATGATTAATCACATCCAAAATAAGAGTTTTTGTTTACATAACATATATGAGTGTACTGTTTATATTTATTATGTGTATATAAATACACACACATGCATGCATATATTTAAGAAAAGTGTTATGTTTATATATTAAATATATTCATATATAATATAAATCATATGAATATAAATATACACATGTAAATACATTTAAATATTTTCAAAATATATACTTTATGTATGTGTGTGTGTTTATATATAAATAATAAATATACACAGCACACACACACATATATATTATGTGAACAAAAACTTTTATTTTGGATACGATTAATCACGATGGCAACACTTTATTTTAGTTGCTTATTAGCATGCATATTACTAGAATATTAGCCATTTATTAGTACTAATTAAGCACATATAAATGCCTTATTGTACATGTCCTTATTCTACATACCTAATCCTACCCAATACCTAAATGTAACAACTACCTTACTAACTATTAATAAGCAGCAAATTAGGAATTTATTGAGGGAAAAGTCGTAGTTAATAGTGAATAAGTGTTCCCTATTCTAAAGTGTTACTATCACGATTAATCGTTTGACAGCACTAGAAATAATTTATCATGATTAACTGCAAAGAAAATAAGCATGAGATTTAAATGTTTAAATATTTTGGCAGACTGGATTTACGTTATATTGTCTATTGTTTTGGTCAGATTTGGACTTTTCTTGATTATTGTTTGTCTTGAGCCAGATATACGTGAGGGCCGGGTCAGATGATTTTGTGTAGCGCTTCAGATGGTTGACTACAGCGCTGTTTAACATTCACTGGCAGTTTTCCTCTGCTGGCTGGAGCAGATGCATTCCACACATCCTTCCCATTTACTGTTACACGACTCTTTAGTTTAGGCATTAGGTCATTTTTCTTTTTCCAGCCTTTTCTAAAACAACACTAATAATGCACGTGTTTTAGTTTCAGATATTTAACTTGCAGTATGTAGCATGTTAATTTAAACACAAAGTGGTAAGATTGGTTTAAAATTGTTATTGCCAATAAATTCGCAATATGCGTAAGGTGATAAAACGGATGGAGAGTGAGAATAAAGAAATAAACGATATATACACAAGCTTGAAACTGAAGAATGAAAAATGATATTGCTTATGACTTGGAGAATGAGAGCACGGCAGGAAAAACATTTTGGATTGGGTGTAGGTTTAGCAGGGATAAATTCTACAGAGATCTCCTCGCCAGCTGCTCTTGCACAGGGATGTGGAATCAGGTAGAAGCTGGACTCTTTGAAAGGACTCCACATGTGCAAGAGAGCCAAGAGTATCTTTGGCAGACCACTCTTGTTTTCCTGTTATTGGCATCAGATCCTTTAGGTTAGGTAAAATCCTTTAGGAAGGCATTATGACACATTTAAAGTGTTTATGCATATTAAATTTGATAATTGTAGTCCACTCAAGAAGGTTGGATTTCGCTCCCTTGGGCATTGCAAAACAAGTAGCCATGTTCTCACACAGGTGAAGTAATGGCATCGGAGGAAGTACGAGGAAGTTTGGTCTGGAATAACAGATGCAGCTTTTTTATTTGAAAGGAATAAATGAGAAATGCCACCTACCATAAGGTATAACAGAAATCCCTTTGGCATGATTCATGCTTTTATTTCCTCTGAGATTCAAGGAACATCAGTACGGCCTCATGTTCAGAGAAAACTGTTAATTGTACATAATAAAATTAAGTAACTCATGCTTGAACCTTTGAAGGACTTTAAGGGCACATTTACTAGTGCAGTGAGTTCAGGTTGTTTGGATAATAAACTGTTAGCCCATGTTTTACTCACCCTCAAGGCATCCTAGGTGTATATGACTTTTTTCTTTCAGACAAATCCAATCAGAGTTAAATTAAAAAATGTCCTGGCTCTTCCAAGCTTTATAATGGGATGGGCGGGTGTTTTCATTTACGGAGTGTCTATTTACACTTAGTGCAAATAGCCCGCCTTGTTGGGAGAGGCTATTTACACTAATTCCACCCACCAACGTGTGATTGGGATAGTCAACATTATAAAAACTGGCTATGAGCCATCAGCTCCAGTGGTGCAGATGGTAAAGCATGTGCTGTGGTCTTTTTGACGCGATCGACCTGGGTTCGAACCTGCCTTTTGCCGAACTTTTTTTCTCCCTTTTCAAATCTCATATCACATTGCGAAGGCATTTATTTTCAATAAAAATTAAGGAAATAACCAAAAAGTTGAAAATAAAGTATCGGGTAGGGTTAGGGTAGGTGTAGGGATGGCTTTATTGTACCAATAAATGTGGCATCCATCTAATAATTTGAATTAAAATTATAATTTACATATTATTATTATTATTATTATTATCAATTTACATAGATAATTTCCACTGTTTGCAACAAGTAGTATAAATAGCAGAAAATACTGCTATTTTAACAGTGTAAATAGTGTAAATAGCATATCGCTAAAAATACTGCTATTTTCACTTAGTGTAAATAGAATCTATCGCTAAGAAAATATGCTATTTTCACTTAGTGTAAATAGCCTCTATCGCTATTTACACTTAGTGCAAATACCCGCTGCCTTTTGTTTAACAGTCCAGAAGTAGTAATAAAGCGCATCCATCCATATTATTATAACACAAAAACATGCCTCACACAGCTCTGGGGAGTGAATAAAGGCATCTTGTAGCGAATCGACGCGTTTTTGTAAAAAAAAACAAAAACAAAAAAAACAACCATATTTAAAGTGCTATAAACAGCTTTGTGTAACTTTGTGTAAGCTACGCCTACGTCCTACGTCATCCGCCGGAACGGCTTCCACCTACGACAGTTAGCAGAAGTGAGAGTATGATATTTTTTAGTATGGATATTTTTCTTACAAAAACGCATTAATTTGCTACAGGAGGCCTTTATTAACCCCCCGGAGCCGTGTGAGGCACGTTTATGTGCCTGGAATGCGCATAATATGGATGGATGCGCTTTATTTGACTATTTTTGGACTGTTGAACAAAAACACCCACTCATGCCATTATAAAGCTTGGAAGAGCAAGGAAAATTTTTTAATATAACACCGATTGGATTCGAAAGAAGAAAGTTGTATACACCTAGGATGCCTTGAGGGTGAGTAAAACATGGACTATTTTTCATTTTTGGGTGAACTAACCCTTTAAGACTGACAACTACAAATGACTGACATAAAAATTATATCCTATTTTATCTAAAAAAAAAAAATTAAATCAGTCATTTAAATGCTACAAGTGAATTTAGGCATCATTTTAATGTAATGAAAAATGTATGTCCATTTAATTACATTTAATAGTGTCATTAAATAGTGGTAACACTTTAAAATAAGGTCCCATTAATTATTGATTAACATGAATGTATTAACTAATATTAACCGACAATGAGCAATACATTTGTTGCAGTGTTTATTCATCTTTGTTAATATTAGTTAATAAAAATACAGTTGTTCATTGTTAATTTATCCGATACATCCGTCCGATACTAATATATTAATATAATCTGATAATTGATATGGAACCAATATCAATGTGCATTTCTAATTTTAAATGTATTACCATGAAACTTTTTGAATAATACAAGCAAAAATGTTCTTTGTACAGTAAATATACATTATAAACACATGATTCTGTATGTATTACTCAACCAGATGTCTGCTGTTTTTCTTTTAAATGAGTTTTTCAACTCTTTTATTCTGCAGCCATTCGGAGGGGATGGTTGGTGCGACACCATTAACAACCGAGCATACTGCCAGTATGACGGCGGAGACTGCTGCCCATCCACTCTCTCATCTAGAAAGGTAAATCTCATCCTGAACGCTGTTCCTCTCATCCTCATTCATCATACGTTGCTTTCTCATTCCGCTGTCACAGCGCCAATCTCTGTCTCACATGGTTCCGCCACATTGTCAACCCTTTCCATGAACGTCGCCCACATCATTAGGTGCTCAGGTGGCGTGTTCTCCCAAAGAGAGAATGAGCTCGGGGGGGGGGGGTGTCTGTCATAAATAAATGACTGGATAGAGCAGCTTTTATTAGCAGAGGGCCAGGTGTCAGCGGTCATGGGCAACTGTAAAACAAGCAGGGTCTGAGAAAGTGAAATAAACCGTGAGGAACAGCATCCTGCCACTGTAGGTCCAGCAGAGCTGCCATGCTTCTGTTTACGCAGGCCATGGAAAAGTCCAAGTACGTTGGTGGGGCAGTCTGGTTTAAGAGCGTCTAGGACGCGAGCCAGAGAGAAGTTTGGACAATAAAGCATAAATTCCTCTCATCCCTGTGGCTCCTGTTCTAGCATCCAAATACCTGCCACATGCATGGGAAACAAAATTATATGCACAGATACAATTGCATATAGATTTTTTATTATTTTTTTTTTAAAGCATCCATCATGATTATTTAGCATGAAACCAAAGCTGGACTTCTGTCTTCCAAAGAATTGCTACATAAATGAGTGGATGCTCTCGAATGTCCCGCAGTTAGACAATTGCATCCTGTAAACATCAGGTGAAATCAGAGCTTAACGCTGTAGCTTCATGTTTACTTTTCCTGCAGTAGGCTGCTTAGCTGGGAATTTGGGTTTATTTTGCAACCTGTGGTGATGGCACGAATCCTGGACGAGAACCTCCTCCTGTTGATTCTTAACATGTGTTCACCTCCTTTACTCATCTGCTCACAGTCAGGCTCTCTCTCTCTCTCTGTTTCTCTCAGTTCCCTTCAGGCCTGAATGTGACCGTCCTGTCCTAATCGATCCTAGCAATCCTTCTTGTGTAAAAACCCCAATCCTTATGACTTTCCGGTTAGGAAAACAAACACCCAAACAGGCCGTTCTCAAAGTTTTTACATATTTCATCATTATATGTGAGTAATTTGGTAAACAGTTGATATCGATCATACATCTGGAAAAAGGCAATGCTCATTGTTTTGATCTACTGCGATGTCTTAAAGTATTTTGAGCCGAATTATCCAAACCGCACTTTGATCTCTCGTTCAAAGACTGCGTGTGGCTCCCACATACTGTTTCAGATGTTTGTGGCCCAACGTTTTTTGGACGTTGTTTGTAAAAGCGTGTCCGATTGATTGACAGGTCATTCAATTCGGGGTGGACTGCTATCACGATGAGTGCACCTGCCGTGACCCCGAAGCTGAGGAGAACAAGGGCACAGCCAAGCGAAAGGAGCCAGGAGCGCTGTGAATGATAGCGAGGCGGAGAGCGCGCGGACAGCTCTCAGATTGGCTTAAAAAGAAATTGTCAAACAATAACCTGAATTTTTCTCACTCCACATGAGACCGAGGCTGATCAAAGGCAGTAATTCAAACAATAGAAGTGCATAAAAACAATCCTCTTCAACACTAATCTATGAAATAATACCTAATATATTTTCAAGATCTCTAACATAGATGTAGATGTAGATATGACCCATATTTTAGCCCACAAGCATTTACGTACACAACACACACACACACACAAAATGTTTCAAGTGTAGCTGATTTTTATGAATATTTTATACAAATAGCTCTTGCTTGTTGTGAGCCACATTCTCAATATTATTTCCACCTGTATGTCATTAATACAGGTATATAAACAAGTGCTTATCTCACACTGTCAGTTCAAGATTTCAAGATTGTTTTCCTCTCCTTATCCTTATTTTATACCCTTTACGTGTACATGCAAAACCTGTGAAATGCATGTGTGCTTCGGGAAAAGCGTTCATTTATAGCTATTGTAATGGAAATATATGATACTATTTTTGTATGCTCTTCTGTCTGTTAAAGTGTAGGTTCACTGTCATATCAATAAAGTATAAATACACACAAGTTTGGTGGGTTTAAAAGAGTTGATGTCTATAATTGTGCTCAGTATAATAAAAAAAAAAATCAAGATTTAAATATCAATGTCAAGATGCAGAGTGAAATACAATATGGAATCCTATGAATAAGGCTAATATTAATTGTTAAATTATTGTAAATGTTAAAAAAACATTGCTGAAGAAATAGAATCACGTTATAAAGAAAAAAAAATATTTGATTAATTTTTTGCAATGTCAAAATTCTTAAAATGTCGAAATCCTCCAGTGAAATCACAGACTTCTTTCGGTTGATTTATGCTGGCCAATCATTTAGTCTGTTTAGGTCCCACCTCTTTTTACAGTCAACTTTACAATCTGCTTCCAACCAATTAACAACTGGTGGACAGAAACATTTTCTCGCCTTGCATTTTTCCCCCCGATAGTTTTCTTCACTCAGATATATGTAATGATACATTAAGAAAAGATCTGTTGCTATACTTGTTTCATAGCAACTTCAAAAACTGTGCAGCCCTGATTACTTTTGTTCAAATTTCAGTTGCACAATTAAAAAATCATTGAATTAATCTGGGAAATTTTATTTGGAATAGGAAATAAAACATAAACAAGACATGTTATTGTACACAACTTTAAAATGGTTATTTTCGTAATACTGCTTATACTTTAAAAAACTCCTGTACAGTTTCTTGACCTCTCATACCTTAGTTTGAATACTACATTCAGCACATTAGTAATGTGTTTAATAGTTAATTAACATTTACATTTGTTATAGCTCTTTCCATATCTATATGCACTACAGAGACAGACATTTTCAGCACATTAAGAAGATACAGTTTTAGTTCTTGTGAAAAAGTCCTACCTATACAAGCTGGTGTATGCACTATTTGACAAAATACACCACTAGGTCTAAATGACACTTTAATGCAACTTTCCTTTGACTTTACACTGTACATTTTTTATGTGCAAGCCCAGAGACACACCACTCGAATGCTTCTTGAAAAATCAGGATGGGCTGCTCATGTTCTCACAAAATATTTTCCTCTTCATCATTAAATGACCAATTCATGTTAAAACTGATGGAGCAGATTCTCTAGAGAGAAGCCCTAAAGGGGAGGCCGCATTGAGGTACGGCCCCTGACTGGTCCTCTTGTTGTCCAAGTGGGTTTAAAGTTCCTTGGGTTCTCCATAATCATTGTACATAACGGAGAGCATCTGATCTTCACAAGCCTTACGTAAGTCTTGGCCGAGATTCACCCAGCTGAGCCCGAATGCTTTGGTATCTGTATAACGACAAGACAGATACTTGAGGGATGCTCTGCGCAAGCCAATTTTTGGTTCCTGGAGGAGACCCCGGCACCAACCGCTGAGTTCATCCAGCTGAGACAGGATCAATCCTGCTTT
>JAFVLL020028743.1:0-20321 GCA_021397915.2 Tor tambroides | reverse complement strand
ACTCTACATACACGTAATTTCAGAATAGGTACCCTTTAGTTATAAAATACTTACAGTATAAATGCTTTATAATTCCGCAGGTTATTACCCCATTATTCCCCAAACGTTGCATATTGTTCCCTTATACCTACGAGTAGGTACTGTGGAGGTACTCTATAGTTACAAATAGGTACGCTGTAAATTCTGTTTAATTACGCGGTACATTGCGGGCTGTAATCTAAAGCGTTACCATAAATGCTTAAAATAACAGAGAAAGTACTGGCAGCTCATAACACAAGACATTATCCAATAATTTTACGGACATTTCTGTTAACTCTTAAACATAACACAATGCCGTGTAAAATTAAAAATACTGGTAAAGCACCTGTAAAAAATAAATATGGAAAAATTTCTTCAAATCATTACATTACAGATATTTTTTAGAGTGTAGTCATGATGTTTTCTCGCATGTTTTGTTGAATGCATGCAATTTTTGATGTTTGTAAGAAGCCATTCTTTTATCAGCCCTATAAAGCCACCTCATTTTAATCAAATTACTGTAAGGAACATTATGGGAGAATTAAACATGATGTTGGCTGTTGTCATGCAAATGTTGTCATGTAAATTAAATTAATTAGTGAAATATTCAATATTTATGAGCTATTATACAGGTAAGTTGATGATGTAAACTAAATATTGGTTGTAATCATATTGAAAGTGAAAAGATGCTGTAAGTAATATGAAGATTTTTAACCATCTTGGGGAAAGAAAGCATTTCTCATGGAGTATGAGATTCGATGATATGCTCACACTTTGTAGCTGTTGGTTAAAGCTGCTGTTCAAACTATCTTTAACCTGGAGGTGATCATAGTTACTGTGTCGTAAAAAATATAGTGACAGATTAAAGAAGCAATCAACAGGTCAAGACCCGCAAACCCAATCCCTGCTGACACCCTTCTAATGCAAGTGCTGTGAACAACGAGGATGACAGAGGAAATGAAGACATATCATTTCAGCAGTCTGTCTGATATCAGAGAAAATGCAATATATAGGATGTCATGTATATTTGCTATGTATGTTTCTGGAATATGCTTTCAAACTGAAGTGAAATGATCAATGCAGTTATAAGAAAACAAATAAAGTCGAAATGGTGTGTAGTCCTCAAAATCCCAGTAGGAACAGAGGATGTATAAATGCAGCAGTAGTGTGCGTAATTTGCCAAGGTATTGCAATACTCAAAACTTAAATACTCAAGCAATACTCAAGTACTTTTGACATATGTAGTCTGTAAATGCCATAGATTTACGATTCATATATGCCGTATATATATTTAAGGCGAGTTCATTATCTGTCCTTACAAAGGCAATAATGGGTTAACAAAAAAGTGTAGGAGGTGGAAATACCCCAAGTGTCAAATCAACCCTCTGGATACACAAAGATAACTGTGATTTTTGATAATACTTCTTATAGTGGTGCTTTCCACTTGTTTTAAGTGTTAATTTAAAAAAAATCTATAAAGTTCAAATGTTTCAGTAAAATGATTAAAAAAAAAACAAACAAAAAAAACAGTAATGCTTTCTGAAGCAGTTTTGAGCACTTCTTAATTCCCTTCCTGAAGCGCATACCTAAAAAAAAAAAAAAAAGTACTGGTGTATTTGGTGAGAAATACTTCAAACTAAACACTGTATTATTATTGCAGACATCGTCTGCAGTCTTGGCAAAGAAAATGAACAACATGAAATAATGATATTTATAGGAATATTATAATAAATGATTATAGGTAGGCCCATGTCGCTGTAGTAATGCAGTACAGGAACTCTTCAGGATTCTTCAGGCTGTTTTCCATACAAAACAACCCTTTAATATATGTTAAATGTATTTGTATAATCACACTACTTGCAAAATTTGAAGTTGTCTTATGTAAGAATGAAACCAAAACTGACGCCACATCTATGAACCACCAAACAACACTCTGAAATTTCTGAGATTTATTGCTCAAGATTGAAAATCAACCCACTGTGACCTTTTTCTTTTAGTAAGTTGAGGAAATGAGATGAAAACAGAAACACCAGTTGAGCTGTCCTGGCTAGACATTATTGGGTGAGGACCTAAACATCAAGCTGCTGAACGGATGCGCTGGATTCAGTGCATTAATCAAAGCATCGAGTCCAAAGCAATCAGACAGAAAGGAAACAATACTGGACACTATGGGACCAATGATGAAAAGCAAAAAGGTTAAAAGTATGTTTATAGACGGTTTCAACGGCAACAACATAAACAAACGTTACTGCGCATGCGCGCTTTTGTGGCCCTAATTTAACTTCCGGTAGACGTCCAAATAGAATCAATATCAACAGCAAAGTCCCTGTAGAGTAGATTATTTTTTGATAACAAGCAAAATATGTTTGCTGCGTAAATCAAACGGGTTTATTGAAAATGCAAATTGACTCTCTACCAGCAAAGGTTACACAAACCTATGAATGAAAACAGTAAACCATCTTGTTTAATGATATCATCTTTTCCCAAATCTTTAAAACCTTAAATGACAGAATAAGTGCACCATTTCTGTTAGATCAAGAAGTACACAACACATTTAGTCTGTTTGAGGTCTTTCCATTTTAAAGCTAATAACAAGTGTGCTATTGATTATAGAATCACTTTGCAGTGTTCTCGGAATAGTTTATTATTTTTATTCATGTGATGTGTTTGTAAATTGATATTAAAAATTAATTAATGAAAAGGTGTTGGAAAAATAAGATAATGAACAACAATAATGACAATGAAACTTTTCTTTTTGATGATAGCATTGTCACCTATTTTCTCTTAAAATATATTGCTGTCGGTGTCATTTGGTAGTGTAAAAAAGAAATACATTTCAATGAAGGGCACAAACAATAATGACATTACTGATGCTGAATATTAAAATGTACCTACAGTCATAAGGTATGTCCAAATAATAATGATAATCTGAGTTAAAAAGTAACAGCTTCAAAGAGAAATTCCTGCAAAAATTTTGCGATAATTTGCAGCCAAGCAAAATCAGTTAATCTGAGCTCAAGTCTTATTTTGGCCAGTAGGTGGCGATAGCTGTGTTTCCAGTTCTCGCAGCTGGACGCCACAGATGTAGCCGAGCTGCGAATGATTGGTTGTTAGATCTCTGTTTTGGTTTTTGGTGTTCGGTGTTTGCTCGTTTGCGAACGTGTTTTGAAATATAATACAACGCAGCATTAACGATAAGTAAAACAACCCATCTCTCCATTAGAAAAATATAAAACGGGTAGGTAATCTGAGTGTTACGTCTCCAAACACGATGGTGTTGCGTTGTTGTGCATATAACTGTGAAAACACTTCGAGGAACGAGAGTATCTCATTCCACAAGTAAGTGCAAAGCTTTCACTTTACATTATGTTAAAAGTGGCCGACTGTATTAAGTTATGTTCTCGTATTTGCTTTATTTCAGATTCCCGCTGAAAGACCCCAACTTGCTGAAAAAGTGGCTTAAAAATTTAAGATGGAAAGACTGGAAACCTGCTCCAAACAGTAAAATCTGCTCCATCCACTTTGAAAAGAAGTGTTTAATTGAAGATGGGAAGAGAACAAGACTTCATTCATGGGCTGTGCCAACCATCTTTTCATTTCCAAAACGATATCTAGAAAGAAAGGTGAGTAAAAGTTGACGTGATGATACGAGTGGGTATTTGGGTATTTTTCTTTTAATATACATGTTTATGAACTGTTTTTAAACATTAATATTTTATGTTAAAATTTACATGTTTTAATGGATGCACAGTGTCTTTTTTATGTCACTAATAACTCTTAGGTATTTCATCATTTTAAATCATAAAAGTACAAATTAAGTAAAAGTAAAGCAAATTTAGAATATTTTTTCTTTAATTATAGTATGCCACACCACCACAGTACACTGCTGAAACTGCTTGAAATTTCAGGTCAACTACCCTTTTTTTTTTTTTATTTACTCACCTCCAGGTTAAAATCAATCCTAGAAGCAGAAGAGCTTTGGTGAGTTGCAGAACCTTTTATATGCATTTTGCAATTATATTGGACATGACAGTGTATTTAGACAGATAATTCTAAAAATGCATTTACAGAGAAATAACAGTTTCAGAAATAATTTATAAAATGAGTGTTTTAATGTGAAAATATAGATTAGAAATATGAGACCGTAAATGATAAAATATATGACAGTACATTGATGCTGCGTCATCAAAAAATTGTTTTGCAAAATCTTTCACTGTTTCGAAGCTCTCGAAAATATCTGGCGACCCCAGCTGGTCACAATCGTGTAAATTCAACAAAACAGTCAAAACATGCATAAAGACATCTTTTACAATCAAATTGCAAATGATTTATTGAAAGTGTAATCTATTAAATGCAATCTAAAACTCATCAGATTTGATAATTAATTATCAAATGTCTGAATAATAGTTTTTTTTTCATTAATTTGTAGGGATTATTGTATGTGTTCTGTGGAGTGCTTGACAAATCATGCAACCCAAGACAATTAACTACTACTATTCCTTTTCTTTATATAAATGTGCCATTAAAATTTCCCTTTTCCCGATCATTTGGAATTGAAGGGAATTGTTGCCGACTCAAATTCATCTGGTCAAGCAGCACCTGATACGACAGCAGAAACCTCTAAGAAGTCTAACTCAGAAAAGCCTGAGCTCAGAACTACAGAGAAATTACAGCCGAACATTACTGAAAGTATTTCCAGCCAGATGAGAGCAGACCCAAAGAGCGTTTCCACACAGCAGCTGACAGAACCGGAAATAAGGTCTGCAACTGCTCCTGACGGAGAACCTCCATCAGATGCATGCTGTCTGTGTTGTTGTTATTCTGTTTTAATTGTTATTCTTACTTGATGTATGCTTTTCATGTGTTTTTTCAGCCCACCATGGACTATTCTGGGTGATGAAGCTCTCGACAGAAGCATGACTATACCCAGTTTCTTTCACAGTGGATACTGTTTGCCCAATGTAATTAGCATTTTCATTTTTCATATAAAAAGTCCCCCCCCCCCATTCCTAAGGACCAAAATGTGGTTCACAGCAGTAATTTCTTTTTTCCTTCAGAATATCCGCTGGGCTGGAGACGATGAATTAAATATTGTAAGTATGAATTAAATGTTGTACTGTTGAGTAAAAGAGAGTCCTAAATATACATTTCCTAATAGAGTACTGTGAAAGTGTTGTTCACCAATATATAATTCCCTTAATCAGATGCCCCATGTGGCTTATGGAGTTTTAGGACAAATGAAACCCCATATCATTGAGGTAAGGCCTCTTATGATTTATATCAGAACTGTGATGTAATTGTTGTCACTAGGTATATGCTAGGTTTCATCAGAAATGTTTACTTCGAGTACATCTCTGGGGAATTACATTATTACAAAACATGATGACAAGATATCCTATCAGGTGGTATCTACAGCATAGAGCTAGACTGACAACAGCTCTTTACGATTGAGTGCAATTTTTTGGTAAAACACATGAATTTTCTGCACTTTTCTTCCAAGTTTTAATATACATTCTAATTCAGTGAGAATACTGAAATCCAAACCACAACGCTAATGGTAACAACAAAGCGGAATGATTTTGTTGGAATCACTTTAAGAATAACTATAACATAAACATCAAAATCCAATTACATTTTTGGAGGTGACAGGAGGCAGCATGAGCTTATATTAATATAATTTTATCATCTCTTTCTGTGAATGCCACTATAGTTATCGTTGTAGATAGGCCTTTAAAGATAATAGAACAGAATTAGATTTTTTTTTAAACTGTAGCACTGCCTTTCCCTCAGGTTAAAGAGAGCAGGGTTCCCACGCTTCTTGAAAGTACTTAAAAGTACTTGAATTTCAGACATATGGATTCAAGGCCTGGAAAGTACTTGAAAACGAACATAGGTCCTTGAAAGTGCTTGAATTTAAATTTGAAATAAATTTTGTTAATGGTGCTATTTCAAAAACTGTCCTATATGTGCTGTCAAAGACAGAACGAAACAGCACTAACGATTTGGGTGGAGATGGGGTAGCGTGAAAAAACTTAGCATGTGTTGATACGCAGCCTAGAGTTTTTGTAAGCCGCTCCCGCTGAGTTTCTGACCATTACCGCCCACTCCCGCAACGTGTGTGTCCCGCTCTCACAAACATTCTAATATTGTATGTCATTTTTGCGCTATCAATACACGGGCTATTAAAATCAAATTTTTTGAATTGATTGAGTGCTCGCAGTTCACTTTCGATTTCGTGATCATGCGCACTCTGTGTAAAGTGAGCACGTCTTACAGTACGTGCGTAATTATTAGGCACGTTGATATTCTGATCACAATTTTAACAATATCAAACCACATCAATCTTAACTACTATTAATTTTGTATTTAATCATTTGTAAGTGATATATAATTGTCCATGAAGGCTGGAAGTGGAAAAACTCCTTATATTCAGGTGTGTAGAATTATTAGGTAGGTTTTCTTTTATAGATGAAATGAGCCAAAAAAGAGATTTAACTCAGACTGAAAAGTCAAAAATGATTAAATCCCCGTGAGAAATATTCAAAACTAATGCAATACAGAAATTGCAAAGTTAAGGCATGACCATTGGTCAGTGAAGTGCTCACTGGGTCAGCAGGGTTAGACAAAAATATGTGGAGAAGAAAAGACGCATGTTAACTGCAAAATAATTAAGAATTAATGTGAAGAATTAGGTGTAAAACTATTGGGAACATTTAGTCTCCAGCACCACCATTTTCCAGAACTGCAACCTTCCTGGAGTTGGGGGAAAAAAAAAAAAAAAATGACCCTCACTTAAGAATAACATGCTGAAGTGTTGTGAAATCCATGAAGACTCATGAAGGACCAGCATCACATCCTCTTGAACCACTGTTTGGAGAATTTATCTTCCAGAATCTGGGAGTAAGTTTTAGGAGCTCATTTTTAGTCAATCTCTGCAAGACAGACTTTTCAGGATAGGACTGAAATTGAACTCCCAAAACTTACTGTGACATGGAGCTAAGGAGAAAATGTAGATCTTGAAAAATAAGAAAAACAGCTTAGTGAAAAGCATTTACAGTTTAAAAGGAAATAGAATTCTTTTTTCTTTTTTTTTGCATATTTGCACGTGTACAAGATTTAAAATGTTCATGAAATATTTTTTGAAAATATTGAAGTTTTGAGCAGCTTCATTCTTCTAGGTCAAAGATGAAAAAATGGGATTTACAATAAATGATTTACAAAATAATTTTGACTTAAGTTTATTTATTAATAAGTAACGTCTCTATTGAGAGTGCACATTTTTTAATGTTAACAGGTTTTACCTTGTTATTACAACATTTAACCACTTTTTATTGATTTCAAATTTGTGAAATTCTTTCAAATTTAAATCTTGTACAAGAACTACAGCAAAAACCAGTTTGATGCATATTTTATCAATATTTTAGAAATTGTATTTGAATATTACCAGTATTGACTTCAATGGATTTTGTTAAATTCATTAAATTCCTTTAAATTTATGAAACCTACACATTCAAAGCATTATTACTCTGAAGTTTTTAATGTAAGTGAAATGTTAAGTACTGTAAGGTCTTTCATGACACTACATATGCTGGGGTGTGAATTTGATAGGCGCTTGATATAAAATAAACGGTGCATTAAAAAGTCCTTGAAAGTCCTTGAATCTGGTGTTCATGAAAGAGTGGGAACCCTGCAGTTACTATCATTATTAATAATCTTTTTAATCCCCCCCACTTAGATCTTCTCAAAGTTCGGCACAGTTTTGAAGATTATAACCTTTACCAAAAACAACCAGTTCCAAGCACTGGTCCAATACTCAGACGGAATGACTGCTCAGCATGCAAAACTGGTAAGTGGCACAGTGGATCAATATCTTAATGGATGAATGGGCTGCTAAATCCTTTCTGAACCCTGTAGTCATTTGGCTTAACATTCTACAGTCTTTAGATGGACAGAACATCTACAATGCCTGCTGTACCCTTCGCATCAGTTTCTCTAAGCTCACCAGCTTGAATGTTAAGTACAACAACGATAAGAGCAGAGACTACACTCGCCCTGACTTGCCTACAGGAGACAGTCAACCCGCCCTCAATGCACAGACGATGGCTGCAGCTGCCTTGAGTAAAACTTAATCTACTACTTGATTGCTGTATTTAATTAATGGCATTTTCAACATGCATGAAGTCATAAACTGCATTTTTCCTCTCTCAGCTGCTCCTGGTCTTATCTCTGCATCACCATATGCTGGGGCTCATGGTTTCCCACCAACATTTGCCATTCAGCAGGCAGCAGGTCAGTCACAGCTTTTATAATGGATCTCTGTGGATTGCAGTGGCACAGTTTCTCAGCATATCATCCATGCTGTATAATGATGGCTGTCTCTCCCGCAGGTCTGTCCCTGCAGGGTGTGCCTGCGGGGGCTCTTGCGTCGCTCGGTGTCCCTGGTGCTGCGGCAGCCGCCGCGGCAGCCGCTGCTGCAGGACGCCTGAGTCTTTCCAGTCTTGCTGCTGGAGGAAACGGTGTCCTGCTGGTCAGCAACCTTAACCCTGAGGTTAGTCTTTTTTTGAGTAGTTTAGATTCACTTAGCTGTTAGTTCATTAGCCTTTGGTTTATGTTTCAAAAAGCCAGATGTGATTTCGGGTTAGTAGAACTGTAAAAATTGTTGATGGAGGGGAAAAAAAGTAGTGTTGGTGGGAAATAAAATAAATAGATGGCATCTAGTGATTTAATGAAGTGTACTGTGTGTTTATGACAGTGTGGAGGCTCATTTGCTATTATACAAACATGCATGTCAACCGTTTCTTAATATTTGTTGACTCTTGTCTGAAGCCATCTAAAACATTTCATTTCTAGTATTTCTTTAGAGCTGAGTATATATAGTCTCTATCTTTCCTGTATTTCATTGTTAATCTTCTCTCCTTTCTTTTTTTATTTCCTTAGTGTTCCTATAGTGAAATGCATTTAATTTAGCAAGTTCTGCTGAATGGAACACTACATTTTTCTTTGTATATACTGACCTTGTTTTTTTACTTCCTTTTTCTTGTTTCTCTCCCTTCCCATTCCCCTTTCCCCTTTTATTATTTTAATACTTTGACCTGGAATCTTTTGCCAACTGACTGCACCACTTTTGTGTTTTATAATATTTTAAACTCCCTACCTACTCAAACAATATGGTTCCCAATTCCCGCCAATACTGGATACATATACAATTTGTTTTTCTGCTGTACAACCAACACACAACAACATCCCCAACCCACCACCACTACATTGTCGGATATCCTCCTCCTTTACCTCTACCCTTCCCCCACCTTTCCATCATGAACAATATCACCCACCTTCATGATCCTACCACCGTTTTTTGCCATTCCTGTGGAACTGCCTCGCTGTGGACATGTTCAACCTCCACTGTCCTGCCTCCGATCTTTTCCTGTCCCTTCCTCCCTACGCTGCCTTCCTCTGCTGTCTTAAGAGCGTTACGCCCCAATGCCTCTTTATTCTTTTCGGTATGTTATCATTGGCATCTCCTTTTTTATTACCTTTTTTTTGTTTCATATTTTAACTTCATCTAAGATGTGTACTTTGGTTTGTATATGTGAAAAATGTTGGGTTTTAGAGGAAATGGCATATCAGCTGCAGCTTTTTGGGCTCTTTCATTTGGCAGATGCTAAATATCTATTGACAACAGCTATATATCATATGATATGTTCATATTAGTTGCTTATTTTGAACTAATCCTTGGCCCACTTGCTGTTATATTTGCGTAGTCCAGTTTTAAAGCCTTATGTTGCAGCTTTTTACCTGTTGTGACTGCCATGCCCTCTCAATAAAGCTGCATTGAATATTGCATTTTATAATCTCTAGGAAGCTGTATGTTTGATTCTTTTAATGTTTTGTCAATCATCAGAGTTAAAGTACGAATTCCCTCCCAGTCCCAAACGTAGTATTAAAACCATTCAAGATAACTTTTGGAGTACATCTTTCCAAAAGAGGCAATCCGTGTTTAATAGGTTTTTGTAAAGGTAGAAAGCCAGGTCCAGTAGCGGTCGGCCAAAATGGAAATGTAGTCTCTTGCCAACCGTAATACATGCCTTAGCCATAAAACTACTTAATTGTCTAGATACTAAAGTGAAAAGTAGTCTTTGGTTGTAATCATTTGTCCGGTCATGAAGTCCTCACGTAGCTATCGTTATCTTTTTGTAGGTGTGTATGGTGACGTCATGAGAGTAAAGATCCTATTCAACAAGAAAGAGAATGCTTTGGTACAGATGTCTGATGGAACCCAAGCCCAGCTAGGTACAAGTGTAATGTTCTTCATATTTTTACTTTTAGTAATTTTTCCTGAGAAACTTGATTCTACAATGCTAACCTACCTTGTCCTTTTTAGCCATGAGCCACTTGAATGGGCAGAAACTGTATGGTAAGGCTTTGCGGGTCACTCTTTCCAAACACACCACTGTGCAGCTGCCACGTGAAGGCCATGAGGATCAGGGGCTCACCAAGGACTACAGTAACTCTCCTCTTCACCGCTTCAAAAAGCCAGGCTCCAAGAACTACTCCAACATCTTCCCTCCTTCTTCTACTCTCCATCTTTCCAATATACCGTGAGTCCACTAAACTTGAACCAATCTGTTCGGCAGTCTTTAGCATTGTCTTATTTAACACCAATGTCTTCTATGCAGACCTTCTGTCACTGAGGATCATCTCAGAGGCTTGTTTCTGAGTTCAGGAGCTGTGGTCAAGGCCTTTAAATTTTTCCAGTAAGACATTCTACAACTTTGAGTTCTACAGATGTAGTCATGAGATTTCTTGGAAGCCTTACAGTGTTGTTAATTCTTTCAGGAAAGACCGAAAAATGGCTCTCATCCAGTTGGGGTCTGTGGAGGAAGCAATCGAGTCTCTGATCAAATTTCACAATCATGACCTGGGAGAAAACCATCACCTCAGAGTGTCTTTCTCCAAGTCCACCATCTAATGGAGGCTGTTTTGTTTTAGAGAAGGTGAAAGGACTGTCACTTTAGACCAAACCTTCCACAATTTATATCACTGTGGACAAATGTTTTCCACAACACACACTTCATCATTCCTTTATTATATCTATATTCACATATGTATGTCTATTTGTAATTCCACTTTGAACCAGTAGACCTGAGGAACTGAACCCAATGTGACTTGGGTTTTAATAGTACCTTTTCTCAGACGGTTTGTCTCATGATTTAGTTAATCATTGGCACACATCGGTTTTGGATCATAGATGCTGCATAGTTTACACTTGTGCCTCTGCGGAAAGCCGCACCCTTTCAGGTTGCACACACAAAGCCTTGTTTTGTTTGTTGAACGTATAATTAACTTTTTCAAAGCTATTCCCTATTTGCCTTTCCAAAAAAAGCAACTGTGCCTTACATGGTGCTTAAAGTATATCTTCTTAATGGCCTTAGTAATGTTTTGATGTTTTTGGCTTCTTTGCAGGAACCATTAACCTCAAACATACAAAAAAAAAAAAAAAAACACCTGCCTGATGTTCCCAGGTGGTCCCTGTTTAAATTTGACTAGTGAAAGCACAGGAGTATTTTCTTGTGAAAGGCAGCAACTAGTTCAGAGTTCTTTACAGGCTTTGGTTTTGTACCTGACTGTCATAGCTTATTTTGCATATAG
Organism: Tor tambroides; assembly: GCA_021397915.2. NCBI lineage: Eukaryota > Metazoa > Chordata > Actinopteri > Cypriniformes > Cyprinidae > Tor > Tor tambroides. The sequence goes on along the minus strand of JAFVLL020028743.1, from coordinate 8,654 downwards.
TTATTCCATATATGTGGTTCTACTCCTTAAGTACCGTTTGCAAGATATTCTGTATTCCAAAGTTTCATTCCATATTTTAAGCCGCACACATTTGTATACTGTACCATCTTTTTGGGCATTGGCCCACTGCGCTCTCTGTGCCTAGACCATCATATTTTCCATTTAGTTGGGAGCGGGACACTTTTTTTTTTTTTTTTTCCCCCCCCACTTTTCCCTGTGGCTTATTAAGGGTTTTGTCGATTACAAAACTGCTTGCAACCAAACCAGAGTTCATTTTTTTTGTTATGTTGCGTGTGGTCAAGTTCACAAGAGTTATAATGAACTTGTAAACATTTCATTTTGACCTTCCAGAGCTCAAGTTTATACTGAGTCTCTTTCGGTCACTTGCCTTTTCTGTTAAAGAATATTAGCATTACAGAGTCTTAAGCTCCTGTGTGACGCTTTGTGAACCGAGACATCTGTGACAAGACTTCAGACTGTTTTTAGCACTTGGGGAAATGTTAAGGCCATGTTCTTTCTGATGCATCCATTTCATGTTGATTGTGGCATGAGTCTTGATGTGCAGACATTCCCTTTTATTTTTCAACTTGTACTATGGGGGAAATTCTCAGTTTCTTTTATCCTTTGCAATTTAGCAGAATATTAGCGTTACTGACAGGTGTTGAGCTTGTTTGGGTGGGTATTCTTTTTTTTCTTGTTTTTTTTTTTTTTTTTTTTTGTTTTCCTGAAGAGTAGCATGATGGACCAAAGCATCTTCCCTGTTCTGCCAGCCAGTTTTGATATCTTAATGAGGTGCATCTTTACTGTGCAGCGATATTCTGTTTTATCAACCGCTTTGATTTCAGTGGGCTGAAGGTGGGAAAAAAAATTGAGGGCTTATGTGTATATTACTGCCTTTGTTTACAAGAAGCAACAAGATCTTGAAAAGAGAATGTTACAAATTAGAGAAGACATTGTGGGATTTTTTTTGGCCTTAAGTATGTATCAAATGATTATTTCTGTTATCAGAGAACAGAACCAAACAAAAGTCTTAAAGTAGCAACAGTGCTCCTTTCTATTGCGTTCCTTGTTTTTCCCAGTATGGATGTAATGTTGAGAAACAGTGGGTGAGGGCTACTGTATATAATTTTTGTTTTGTACAAGTAATTGAAAATCAGCATTTCTGTCAAACATGTATATTTTGATAAGGTTATAGCAGACATTCAGCTCATTGTAGAGCCTTCCTTTTTTATTACACAATATTAAAAGAGATTCCAACACATTGTCTCTGAACTTGCCCTCTTGAAAGCTTAACTTTCTTTTGATATAGCTGCTCATACTTTTTCTGTCTTCAATAAATCTTTCTGTTTCTTGCTTTTACCCTTTTGTCTCTTTTAATTTCTTAAGTTATTAAACATCTTGACCCTTTTCACATTCTACATCTGTATGCTCTATCAGTCATGTGGTTAACCATCTCTCTTTTCAACCTTCCTACATTTGGGAGAGACCTCTAATGACTCATTGGTTTCACTAACTAGTTTCTCACCGTCTGTTTGCTGTTACAAGATATAGAATGAGAAGTCAGTGTATGAATTTGCTTTTAAATGGGAAGCTATTTGAAATGAGGAGCAGCTTAATGTTGCTCGATTAGAAGAATTTTTAAGGTTGTGATTATTCAAAAGGAGGTTATATACGGAGATGCAATATGAAGTCTAGACTGAAATGACTGAAATGCATTTGTTTTGTTTTTTTAACATACTGCATTAATTTAAATGCTTTTTCTCTGCCATTATAAGTGTATTTCTATACATTATTGCCATATTTGAACTGACTTTTCATATTTGGAGCCATTAAGCAGGAGCCATATGCATATGCACTTTTAAAGTGAAAAGTACTGTATATTGAGGGACTTCTACCTAGGTATACATTTTATTTTATGTAAAATATGAATAAAGATCTCTTACATTAATGTTATTATAAAGATGATCCTCAAACAGCAGGTGGCGCACTATCTTAAGATTCAAAACTGGGTCATTCCTACATTTCAGTGCCTTTTGGGCTTTGATGCTTGTGGAAAATGAGTTTCTATGTCTTTGTGTTTTATTATAGAGGAGCTTATAACATTTTATAAGTCATTCGTCAAGTGCTGTGTGAAGTGTCACCCAGTTATGTAATACACATTTTCACAACATTTAGGAGGCTTGTGGCATTAAAAAATAACAACCGTATACCTTTTGTCAGGATTATATCACTGTGCAACATGTTGGTGGATTTAATATTGTATTGCCAACAGCAAAATTAATCTCAGTCCATGAGAGCCATTGGAAATAACATGTAGTAACAACATACCTAGTTCAGGTAATAAGTGTAAGATTATGGATAGAGTTGAGATTTGGATTTGTTGAAGGAAAGGGAAGCTCATAGGTTAGGGCTTGGAATATGTTGAGTTAAATTTAGCCGACATGCAATGCATAAATCCACACCAAATCTATGTTTAAATAAAACCTAGCATAAATCTACTCCCCTTGAGGTCACTGGACTAGACTCACTCGCTCGCACACACGGGTTGTGGTCTGATAAAATAGTCTGGCTTTGGCTTTATTTTTTCTCACAGCATTCTTGCTTATTTCTTTTATAAATCACTTTTTCTTGCCAATCTGCCTATCTCTTCCCCCATCTCTTTCTCATTTTCTAAAAGTATTGCCTGCTTTTCTCAGGGTCAGAATCCTTGGTATGCCTCTGCTGCACATCCCTGCAATCAAAATGATATACATAAAATATGCAAATGGATTTCATATCCAAATAAATAAATTCAGATCCAAAATTCAGATGTCCACTCAATTAGGATCATTGAGGCATCAGGACCATAACAGCCATGTTATATGGATTACACACATTGCGTAATGTAGTCTGACTACTTTTAGATTACTTTTGAGCTAACTCATTTATCACAGACTTGAATGGGATTGTGTACCATATTTATAAAACAACAATAAAAAAAGAGAAAATGTATTAAATGATACATAGATGTATTGAGAAAATATGTAGTATTATGAATAATGTACTGCCATTGTGTGAATATGTAATCATGTAATCCATAAAGTAACTAATCTGATTATGAGCATTTTAAAATGTAATATACTCTAATTACAAGTACTTAATTTTTGGAATCTGATTAAGTAATCCAGATTACATGTAATCAATTAGTACCCAGCGCTGTGTATATATAGACAGACAGACACACACATACATACATACATACATACATATATACACACACACACATATACATACATACATACTGGGGACCTAAATGGCACAAAATCATAGGAATGACCTCAGTAGTTTTGGTGCGTTCATAGAATTGAGAGGCATTGGGCCAACCATTTTTCACGGCTGAGAGAATGTCTTTATTGGATCAGGTAAAGCAGCTCATTTAAAGAGGCGCCAATCCATATTATTGAGAAAGTTATCTACTAGCCCTATACCAGACTCGGTTTTTCAGATATTTAAATAATTTGCCACCCATGCTATTTGCTGCTTGACATTTCTGTAAATTGGTGAGGTAATTAAGCAAAGGGAAATGTAGTTCATTGAATCTTTTGATGCATTTAAATATGAATAGAGGAGTAGTTCTCCCAGCAAACTTTCAAGAGGACTGAAGAATTACTTATTTATAAATATATCGAAATTATATTACTTAAAGGAAATTGAAAACTTGCTGAAAATGTACCCACTCTGAGGCCATACAAGGTAAATTTGTTTCTTTGGATTACATTACTTAGCCACTAACGGATCCTCTGTAGTGAATGGGTGCCGTCAGAACTCCAGCCCATCTATTAAAATCTTGTGAAGCAAAAAGATGTTTGTAATAAATAAAACCATCATCAAGAGGTTTTTCATTTCAAACTGCTGCTTCTGGCTAAAATACAAGTCCTCTATCCATATTTTTTCTTGCTCCAGTTAAAAAGCCATCTTTTCTGAATCAGGAGAGAAATATGCACAGATCAAGCTAAATGTAAAACAGTCCAAACCAGTTCTAAACAAATATGTTGGTGGATTTTGATGTGAGAAGACAACACTGGAAGAAGCGTTATGGATCATGCACTCATATTTTGGACAGAATCAATGGATTAAAATTCCTTTATGGATTTGTTTGTTACAAACATTTTTTCACGTCACAAGACATTAATTAATGGATTGTAGTCCTGTGGATTACTGTAGTGTTTTTATCAGCTGTTTGGGCTCTCACTCCAACGGCACCCATTCACTGCAGAGGATCCATTGGTGAGCAAGTGATGTAATGCTAAATTACTCCAAATCTTTCTGATGAAGAAAAAAAACTCACCTGCATCTTAAATGGCCTGAGGGTGAGTACATTTTAACTACTTTTTCATTTTTGGGTGAACTATCACTTTAATTAAATTGAGAGCGACAGCGATAATGAAAATGTACAATATAAATTGACATTTCTTATGTTGTATTTATTGAAGAACCAATCGTTCACAGAAATGTGGTTCATTATTTTAATCAGGTTTTTGTTCATTAAAAAAAGTTTGAAAACAATCAGAAGTACCAGATAGCCTGCATAAATGAGGGCTTTTGAATGTTATTGTGGTCAACAGTTGATAACTTCTGTAAAAAGAAGGCGCTGAAATGCTCAAGAAAGCAATTTAAAGACGCATATGAGTAATCTTGAGCTGACAAAGTAAATTGCAGAGGTGAGTTTGAAGAGAGCTCGTTCAGGCCCCGCCCCCTCCTGAAGGTACACCGCTGATGATAACTGTCGCACACGAATCAGATTCAGGATGAAGCGATGAATTATGAAGAAGTGCGCGAGTCAGATGCCTTAGAAAGCTTACACGATTTAGTCGATCGAAGCTAAACATTTAGCAGATCCGCAAAGCTAATCCAAAGAGTGAGCAAAGGCAGAGATGCCTAAGGCAGAATGGGGCAAAATTGCCTTTGTTCCTCCAGGACAGAGAGGACTCGTGCAAACGGCTTGAGATGTGCGTAGGATATCTGCTTTTCAGCTGCAGCGAGCCAGAAACAACACGATTCCGCCAACAACTAACACATAACTTGTGCGAGTAAGATGGAGTGCTGAGGAAACGCGAATCAGAAAGGCGTGCGTTACATACGGGGATGTGTTTCGCGTGTGCTTCTCGTGCAGACCACATGGGGTAGAGGTATCTGGAAGTTGCAGCGCTGCAAACGGGGAGCATCACTGTAGGAGGCTCGAGACGCGCATCGCACTGTCCCGCGTTTAGATGATGGACGGATTTCTGACAGAGCGCTAGAAAATTACCGTGGAGCACATTGGAGACCTTTTGTAGCATAAGAAACAACTGTAATGGATTTTTCCCTAAAAAGAACATCAAATGTATGCAGTTTTATGAAGTAAGCTACAGAAAGTAATGCTGCTCGGAAGGAGTGAAAATCGCTCTGGATTACATGTCTTGTTATGATGTTCAAAACTGCGTATATACATTCACTCAAGCAAGCAGGTATTTGAAAAGTTTTCACTGAAATAAACGACCGTGAATTTTCGTTTGGAGGTGAGGACTAGTATAACAACTCAAATGGAGTTGCCGCTGGTGGTTTTTACGGTAGTGTGTTGGGTATCCGTATGGTCGGACGACCGGATCATCTCAGACAGACACGCGGTCTACTGGAACAGTTCAAACTCCAGGTGAGTGTACACTATGGCAGGCTCTTTTAATATTTAGTACCTAAAACTGACTGGTATATATTGTTACAATTTCCTTTACATCATCTGGTATTATTTTTTTACCAGTGAATCTGTAGTTGTGTTATGTAGTCTGTAATTGTGTTTCATATATTAATTTCCACACTGTAAAACCCAATAAGTTCAGAATACTCAATTTTTTGTGGTAACCAATTACCTAAAAAATTTAAGTAAGCAATTCAGTTTTTTTTTTAAGTTAACGATAATTATAAATAAGTCAAACTGAAAAGCTTAATTTTTTTGCTTAATGTTTAAGTGAACTGTACTTAAAATTGTTTATCATATGTAATGTTTTTCATTTATCAATTATTTTGATGAGATGGTACTTTATTAAATACAAATACTAACTCAAAAAATACACTTATGCATAAAAAAAACACGCACAACTGTGGCTATAAAATTGAGGATTTTTTATTCAGTCTTTTTTAAAACCTTGTTACTGTGTATTTCTGAACGTCAAACACACTGGAAGATCATCTCATCACAACTGCAGTGCTTGCAGGACTCGTTGTGGTTTCGTTGTCTGTGATGACAAAATCAGCAGGAGAGGTGTTTGTGTCAGTGATGTCTGGCTTGCCCAGTTCCTCCTGGAATAAGCACAGAGGGTAAAACTGTAACTTTAACTTAAGAAACAAAAAGAAGACATTTATATTTACTGCCAATATAGTGTGTGAACTATGACGTCAGAACCCGGAAGAGTAATTAGCTGCAGGTTCCTTCGAGATTTTTCTATGGGGTTGTATAATGGCATTTTTCAATTTATGAGTAAAATATAGCCTGTGGTAAACATAACTTGACAACACTTTTACATTTTATTGTACAACGTAAATTACACACATCCATACCCAAAACACAAATTTTGAAGCAGTTATGTTCAGTTTTGAAAACGTATGTTTTTAATAAGTAGCTAGATAAGAAGGTTTGGTCTGTGAGTGTGTGCAGTTTACATTGTAGAACAAAACGTAAAAGTATCGTCAAGTTATGTGTACCACTGGCTTTATTTTGCTCAAAAAAAAAAAAACATTATAAAACCCCATAGGAAAATCTCGAAGAAACCCGCAGCGAATTACACTTTATGGTTCTGATGTCGTAGTTCCCCCGCTATTCTATTAATGCAGTTCTATTAATGCACTCAATACTTACGTTTCATGTCTTGAAGAACAGTTCTCCACACACATGTACACTGGGAGAGCAAGAAGGGCTTGTTTCATGTTGACATCATGTAAACACAAATTAACATGTTAAACAAGCAGGCCAACTTTATTTTAGATACAATGAAAACAGTGATGGAGGTAGTTAGTGTTGGTGAATTTGCACCCACCTGAAGAACAAACATTTAGAATGTCATGGAGCTTGAGTGAAATATTGCTGGTGTGTGCCACTTTCTCTGATATGGTGAAACTAAGCACAAACCTAGAAAAGCACAAACACTCACAAGTAAGTGTATAACCAACAATGGATGTAGACATGACAAAGCTGAGTCTGTCTCCTGTTGTGTGAGGAGACATCAAACAACTAGCTCTTTTAACTCGAGAAGTTACCTTAAGTGTTGAGGCTCAGTCTTTAATATTCTGCTTCCAGCTCAGCCTGTAATTAAAGAAAGTTTGTAAAGGTTTACTACAAGTTTGAAGATTGTTTTGTAAATTTAATATCCAATATATTGCACTACATTGCAAAATTCATGTCTGTGTATTAGCCTTAACCTAATGTTGGATTAATACTGTTAGCAGCTAGGCCAAATAAAATCACATTTACCAGGGTTGCATTTCCCAAAAAAGCATTGTACATCTAAGCCGATCGTAGAAACATTTGCCACCAATGGTCTCAACAGTCACTTAGCTCATGACGCTTTTGGGAAACGCAGCCCTAAACATCGCAGTTAAAAGCAGCAAAACGTAGGACTGCGTTTACTGAAAAAATTCCGGCTAACGTTACCATTAGTGCCCTTCTTTGACGTTAACATTATACTATAAGCAGTGACGCTAAAATAGCATTCAAAAGGCACATTCAAAACATTTTCCCAAGAATGAAAATATTATCATGATATTCTTACAACATTCAGAAAGCAAATAAGAAATGTTCACAGATGTTTTCATTTACTTACAAGTTGTTCCATTAAGTTTGCTCCAGTCGCTTGCGAGTATCCGCCATGTTGAATGGATTCTTCTGAGAACGTTGATTAGAGCAACATCATGACGTCACTTTACGTCACTCAGTAAACTTAAAAATAATCATTTAAGTAGAAGGGTTTACTCAAAAATGTTGAGCCACATAAAAATAAAAATAAATTCCTCGTTCAGAAAATGTAATTGTTATAAGTTGCATCAACGATTTAACAGACTTTAATTGCAGTGTTCTTAATTTTTATAAGTTAGTAGTACTGTTTGGGTTTACAGTGCAACTAGTCCAGTTGTTGCTGATACTGGGTTTTAATAGTAAGTAACTAGTTACTTCAGAAGTATGCTTAATTGTCTAATAAGTATTTATGAGACATTACCTTCATATTTACTGTAACATTTCTGGCTAGATACAGCTAGCTTTTTCATTTGTTACATGTAAGATCTAGAATGGCTGCTTAATTCTTACTAGCAAGATTGTTACTAGCAAAATTGTCACCACTAATGGAATAGATATCAAGTATTTAAATAGTTAGTTGCTAACTAGTAGAATAAGTAGCTAACTAAAAAGGTTTGAGTGCCGTAATAATTATTAGTAAAACTGAAGTGCCAGAATACACACTGGTTAAATGGGAATAGTTGATTTTTTTAAAATTCAGTGGCAAAACTTGCAATTACCAGTATTATTGGGATAATGACTTGAAGCAATTGACTGTTCGCAAAACCCGCCCACCCTTAGTTACTGTTGCCATGACCGACAAACAATGCCGCTCTCACACTACAAATCATGTTCTCACGCAGTGAAAAAT
>JAFVLL020028742.1:0-18739 GCA_021397915.2 Tor tambroides | reverse complement strand
TTTTAATGTTGTGTCTTCTTTTCTAAAATCTTTGTAATTTTTTTTAATTGTTATTTGTTTATCTATTAATATTAATTAATGTGTTTATTATTATTTTATTTTATTTATTTTTATATATATTTTTTAAGTCTACCAAGGGGTGGGATGGGTTGGGGTGGGTTTTAAATTTGCACAGATGCTTTTTGTTTTGTACTACTGTTCCATAAAATAAAACTCAATAAACAATTGTTAACAAAAGAGCTTGTGAATCAGAATTGTAGACACTGTGTCAATACCCAGCCCTAATATTTATCACATGGCACGCTGGAATATTTGTTTCTGACTGGTCAATGACAGCATTCTATAGTAAAATATTTATATCCATTTGTTTTAGTTTATTTTGTTCTTTTATTATTGCTATTTATTAAATTCCATATGTTAAGCAACACTCACCCACACAACTTGCCAGTCGGACTCTTAGCTTTCTTTGGTTTAATGCCATTTTGGACCTTGGAAAGATCATGAAAACATATTCAAATTGCTGCCAACACAGGATGTCTGATGCATCTTAATGTTGCATATAGACTTACAATTTCAGCTTTGGGCAGAGGATCCTTCTCTTGCCCTGGATGCAAGGGCACTGTTTTTTTAAGAGGTTTCTTATTCTGGTTCACGTTTCCTCCTCTCTTATTATTGCTGCAAATAAATCACATATTCTTAGTGACATATTTTTGTTATTCTTGTGTGATTTTAATAAACTGCTCCATTCACACATACCTGGCAACAATCCCAGTGTTTTCTGCATTTTTCATTCTAACCTTCTCCTTGCCTGGCACCTTCTTCAGTGTCGCAGACGCAGTTCGTTCCTGCAGGATGGGTCCCATCGCATTAAACACTATGAAGTGTACAGGCGCAGTTTTGAAGCTCTCAGCTGTGCCCCAAAATGTCCCATTTGTGAGCGCGTACACGCACCGTGCGACTGAAGAGCACCATTGCAGAAATGCAGCGAAATATCAGCGTCACAGTTTCTATATTTTCCAGTTTGCCAAGAATTGGAGCAATCCATTAAACAGCGTCGAACAAACTATTTTTTAATGTTAACATTTAAAGAGGGCAATAATCACCTTTGCGTCTTGGTTATGAAACCCCCATCATCCTGCAATGAGCGAAACGCTTTGAAATCGCAGTTACTGAGCATCACTACAGCAGCTCGATCAGACTTGTTTACCTGCTGCTTTGTATGTTCAAGCATCGTTGTCGTCGTGATCCTCCGACTGGCATGATGGGAATTGAAGTTTAGAAATGAAAGGAATGCGAGAAATGCGTTAATTTCACCGCGTCTCCTATCGATTACTAATAAAGAAAAACACGCGCGCGTGTGTGTATCGGGAGGGCTGGTATTGTGGTTGTGTAAGTTAGCAAGAATCACTGTTTTATTCAAATTGACCAGCGGGGTTGCCAGATCGAAGAAGAATAAGGATCCTGGTCTGATTAAAAATCTACCCGGAAAAAAATAATAATAATAATTTGTGATTCTGACTAGATTTCATCAGCATATATAGAACATTAAAAACATAGCTTAAGCTACGAAAAAAATCATCATATGTAGTCATATTTAAATGTTTTTGAAAGCATAAAAATAATCATATTTAAATGGTTTTGAAAGCAGTCTCTTATGCTCACAAAGATTGCATTTATTTGACCAAAATACAGTAAAAACAGTAATATTGTGAAATATTGTTATAACTTAAAATAACTGTTTTCTATTTTAATATATTTTCAAATGTAATTTATTCCTGTGATTTCACAATTTAGCATTATTCCAGTCTTTAGTGTCACACAAGCCGTCAGAAATCATTATAATATTTCTAATATTCCTTTAAATTGTAATAATATTTCACAATATTACTGTTTTATATGTATTTTTAATCAAATAAATGCAGTCTTGGTGAGCATAAGAGACTCTTAAAAAGATTTTTAAAAATTCCAAACATTTGACTGGTAGTGTATATAAAATAAGTGCCCTATAATATATTTTAATTTATAAGATTCTCTAATACCGCTTCAGAGTGGTAGTGTAAGGTGAATTAATTAGACACTGCACATAATTTGGAAGTAAAACCCATTGTTAGGGCAGAAATGAGTATGTGTATTTTGTAAAACATTTTCAACTGCTTTTTATCACGTAATTAGAAGCACCACAATCCAATTATTGTCATATAGGTTATACTGTTATATTGTTATATAGGTACTACTGAACAGACAAGTTCATTTAAAATGTAAAGTATTGAAAATGTGTAAATAAAGCCTCACTTGCATTTTTAAACTTGCTGTCTTGATGCCCACTTGAACACTTACAAACACTTATAACAGGAGGACATGGCAACCCCACGACCAACAGTATTTCCCGAGCACAGCTGACTCAGTAGCCACGTCCCCTTTGACATGACGCTCTTGCAAGCTCTGCGCAGTTTGCTTGAAATGCATCGTATGTGTGTTGTGTCACGTAGTATGCTTCACCTTTGCACAGAGTTTTTGTCGTGCTCCTCATTATGAAATGCATGGTTTATAAAAAATAGCATCGGAGGATCTTCAGATGCGTCGTAAACCTAAACACGCCGGACTTTCCTGGTGAGGCAATAAAACGTGAACTTGAACTTCTTCCTTTTATTTTTGTGTAGAGGCGCAGTCATTGACTAATAGACGTCTGCACTGACAGTGTGCCATTTTGAAAGACATGAAATGTAAGTTGCATTACTTTGCATTAAAGTGTTCAGTGATCCAGCTGAGATTGAAGTAAGTTAGCTAGTAAGCCTGCCATGTTTCCACAGCTGATATTGCTTACTAGGACTTCCTAGAATATTTAATACCGTAAAATACTTATAAATATGCATAACATAGAATGTTTATCTTTTTCAGGTCTCACAAGGTAACTCTTTCTAATAAACATGGCCTGGTTTTTGGGATGTTGCCATAAAGACACACCCCTCGACGAGATGAACGCTGACCTATTTTTTACCACAGTATCAAGTGTCTCAAAAGAAAGCTCCACATCGATTTTGCAGGACATGTCCCGTTCAAAAACAGACAGCGGAAAGAGGCTGGTTAAAATTCGTCCACCGAGCCCGAAAACTGCTCTGAGGCAAACAGCAGGCCGTAGCCTGTCATGTGAACCACCAACCAAATCCATCATCCAGAGGCGCACACAGTCACTTCCATCTCCATCAGAGAGAAGGAGGCTTAGTCACAGAGCCAGCGTCCGGTTTGTGGACTCCTTAGGGTTGGACCTGGAAAATGTCAAGGTTTTCAAAAGCGGGGAGGACCCGTTTGTCCCAGAGCATGTTCTCTTCCGACTCTTAATGAACGCAGAGTTAGCCTCAAGTAAGAGGATGGAGATTTCACTACCGTATTTGAAACCGATGTTCTCAGTCCAGCCAGGTGACTGTTCAGACTTCACCGAGCGTCTGTGTTGCCAACAAGTATGCCTGGAGCGGGTTTTGTGCTACGAGCCTGGAATTATAGGCATCGTTCAAGTTGTAAACTTGGCATTTGAGAAGGAAGTGAGCGTTCGATACTCTTTTACAAACTGGAAGAGTTGCTCAGAAACCAATGCTTACTGGGTTGCAAGCAAAAGCATTTCAAACGGTGCTTGCTGTGACACTTTTCGATTTCATCTACCCGTTCCTCCATATATCCTTCACCCTGGAGCAGTGCTGGAGTTTGCCATTTCTTATAAAGTAATGGGCATGCAGTTTTGGGATAACAATGGCGGGCAGAATTACAAATTAACCTGTCAGAGTTATAACCTGCCTGTGCCGAAGGAATGTGAAGACAGCATGATACACTTTATCTGAGGACACTGATTATAAAAGCACTTTCACTTTATATTTTGCTTGCAACCACCAGCATTTTCATCATGTAAAATACATTACTGACCTGAAAGTCTTGCCATAGTGTATTTCATTTGAGATTAACGTGAAGCCATATGAAATATGAGATTTTTAACCTTTAGATTGTGACAACGGAACTGTAGCACTGAGAGTATTACTGTATGTTGACTTTATAATGTAATATAGATTTAAAAAGGGCCTTTACCGTATTTTTTACATTTCAGGTTTGCACTTACTTGTGTGTCATTGTCACTATGTGTTACGTTTCCATACTTGTGGATATTGTAAACACAGATGTTGATAGAATAAATAAGGATGGGTAATACCACTTGTTTTGAAGAACTGATTAAAAAAACTATTCAGCAATTCTTTATTGAATTACATTGTCCTTCACATAAAACCTTCAAAATAAAGCCATATGTAGACACAAATTGCTGTTTATAAAGTGTTGAAGGGGTGACATATTTTTGTAGGCCAGAACTCAGAAATGAATTAGCATTTTAGCCCTTCCGATTCCATTGTCCTGAAGTCAGGTTTCTAGACTTTCAAGGAAAAAGTTTGAAAAAAGAAAAAGACAAATCAAGATAACCAGGCTGATGCAAACTACTGGATTGAACTACAAAACATGTCATCACTTCAGCATTCAGTTTTTCATTTTCATGCGTTTTTATTGTAAGTTCAGTTTGTTTGTGCCATGATTCAGGTTATAACAACAAAGTCATTTACATTTATATTTACAATAAACGATACTAAATGTCATTTGCATGTTTTCTTTGTTTTAATAAAATTCTGTTTATTAAAACCAATGCTATTTCATGTGTATATAAAGCTGGATAGCATAAATCATTAAAATGTTTCCAGTACGTTTAATTTGCAAGATTTGTGCCATTCTGCTTTTAAAAATATATTATTTTATATTATTATTATTATTATTATTAATTTACAATAGTATTTATAGTACACTCGGTGAGTTTTGAATTAAAAAGCGCTAACTTTACGTCTGCGCGTGCGCGTCAATTTTTCCCGCGTTATCAAAACACAACGTTACTACAACCGTCAAAAGCGAAGTAAATCACTCTAACTATTTTGAGTGGAATTTGACCATTTCCGTCTCGGTAATTGTATCTTAACGATCTACGTTAACTTCACCGTAGTTGTTAATAATAAAAGCTTTGTAAAAGTTCCTCCTGAAGTCCGCTGAAGCGTCAGAGTCATAATCTGAGGTAAGATCTGAGCACTTAGCAGACGGCCGAAAATAGCTATGATTTAATCTGATAATTAAATAAAATATGAAAGCTTACAGCATTCATTTTTACGGTTATGTCTATTATTTTTCTGTTTTGCGACAGTAATTTCGCTGTCTATGCTATAGTTTAGATCGTTATTAACTAGCAACAAATCGGCTAACAGCATAATTTGCTTAATAGATGGCATTTTGATTGCCATACATCGCATAAACGAAGTCAAAGCACATAGTTTTGTTCATTTAATAGTTAATGTTTAATTTCATTTCATTCAATTCTGAGAAATATGAGGACTGACATTTAGAAACTTTAAAGACAGCTGAGTCCTCATCTTCCTGGAATTGTGTTTTCTTGGAATTGTCTGCATCTGAGATTCATATTTATGAGTTATTTAATGTCTTCAACATTTAAAACAGGTCATCATCTGTGCATCATGGCACCTTTGCAGGACCATCAGGTGAGAATTAAACCCAAAAGAGCTGTTTACTAAATGCTTTTATTTCTGGGAAAATGGTTTTAACTTCTCACCTCTAATGCTTTTGTCTTCTGTAATTATATGAGATGCTTTTTATTCATTTATGCGTAAGACCACAAAGTTCACTTTATATTTTATTGCTTAGGTGGAGAAACTGGTGGATGAGGCTTTCAAACACAATGATTTTCAGGACCTAGAAAAATTCTTACAAAATGAAAGCAAGGAGGAAACCACTATGAAATGTTCCAGACAGTTCATGACCAAGCTGGATAATCTTTTCATCAGGGTTAGTTATAAGTTTAACATACCATATATGAATTAACTGTATGGACCTCTTCACTGGATTTATACTGTTGTATGCAGGAAATGGATCTTGGAAATGTGGACAATGCTTGTCTGGTGCTTACCATTTTACACAAATATGGTGAGATGCTGGTGTTTCCAGGTGGTGGAGGAATATCTGTAATGGTTGCCCAGGGATTTATTAAGAAGATAAGTTTATAATCAGTGTTTCTGTTCTCTCTGTGTCTGTTTTGGTGAAGGAGAATAATATTTTTATTGCTTAAAATGTATGTTTACATGGTGCAGTGGTTCGAGAAGGCCAGAAAGCTGTGGGTGGAGTCAGGGTCATCAAGAAATGAGACTATGATAAAGCTGGCTGAGGATTTCTTCGATGCACTGATGGTTTGTAATGGCACATTTTGGGGCACATAACATTAGCTACTGTATGTTTTCTTGTAAACACCTCAATTCATCCAAATGAAATTTTGATCTGATTAAAATACCCAACATAATCTGATCAACAGAAAAACATTTTTAAATAAAACTTATGTAGACACACACATGCTGTGATAAATTTTTCTGATCTGTGAATTTCATTTCACCTTTGCAGGTTGTTCATGAAAGTTGTAAAGAAGGTGAGTGTTTTGCTCCAGATTTCAAGTTCAAGAGGGGAAGTTGAACAGCATTCTGCATTGAGTTCAATCTGTGTATTCCCTCAGGTACATATGAAGTTACTGAAGCTCTGCTTAGTCACATTGGCAAACTGGCCTCTGATGCACAACTAAACATCATGATTCAGAAAGAGGTAAGAGATTCATTGCATTTATTAATGGAAAGCCTTCCTAGCTTCAGACACCATTGATATGCAGAAAAGTAATCATTTCAACCATAGTGAAAACTCATTCTACACCTCCAGTCATGACATGTCACTTGAGCTGTGTTTACCCAGCCTTATCCAGAAATAGAAGACTGAATTACAAGAAGGGATGTATGAAGGATTATTGTTTACTTTTATTGACAGGCAGCAAGGAAGCTCAATGCTATTCTGGAAAAGATTCCCATGGAGCTGAAAAAGAAAAAGAAGATCTTGTCAACACAAGAGGTTTCATCTATGATGTATGTTGAATGATGATGCATTAACACTCTCCTTTGTCTTAGGGCGCTTTCACACTAGCACTTTTGGTGCGCACCCGGGTACGATTGACGTCAGAGTTCGGTTCATTTGGATGATGTGAACACTGTCTTCCGACCTCGGGTGCGCACCCGCGAACCGTACCCGAGTCCGCTTAAAAAGGGTGGTCTGGGGTTCGGTTCATGTGAACTCCGGTACGGTTCGCTGCTGATGTGAACACAATCGTACCAAATCACGGAAGTGAACCGCTATTAATGCTGTATTATTTGATAAAAATGTGTGTTTGTGTATGTTTCACTCACTTTCCTGACGAGCGTGGTTGATGCGCTCCAACCAGAAAGCTGTATGTCTCATTTCTGTTCGCTTTCAGCGTTCTTTAGAGCATTAGCAGTACATTCGTAAGACGGACGTAAGTGGTTTATGCACTGAAGCTTTGTAAACAAAATGAACGGTTCAGAAACGTAAATATATAAATGCGCAGAGAGCAATGTTATGCATTTTGCCGACTTCTCCCACGCCGTCGTTACTAAGCAACGGGGTAAACAGCTGCTGGCTTGTGGCGCAAACGAACCCCGGTTCGGACCCAAATAAAATAATATGAACGCAGTCCAGCGGGGGCAGGGGGAGGGGGGAGCAATCGAACCCGGGTTCGGACCAGGCAATCGAACCAAGTGTGAAAGCACCCTCAAGCACTTAACCATATATTTAAAAGTTCCTCTTTTGCGCCTTATTCTGGAAAGTACCTGCAGGGGTGCGAGTATGCTTGCATTTTAAATTTGTAGTGTGATCTGTTTTTATCAGGAATGCAGTGGCCAGTCGAATCCTCAGAGGTGGAGGTTAGTGTAAAAATCCATTGTAATAATTATACTTAGTTTACTTTAGAAAGTGCGATCACAGAATTATACTTAAGCACAAATTTAAAAGAATTACAAATGCTATGATCATTACAAAAGTCACTTTTAAACTGCACTCATACTGTGACTGATTGTAGCTGCATGTCTGTTCTGGTTCAGATTATGATTTGCAGGTGTCTTTAATGGAGGCTCTCTGCAGAATGGCCTCACCAGCTCAGAGGAATCAACTAGCTGACTCCTGGTTTACAATGACCTTTGTTTCCTCTGCATTCAAGAAGATCAAGGATTCGGAGTTTGAGACTGTAAATATGGCCTCATTTGAAATAAATAATTTTAAACTGAATTTCTTTGGTCGCATCGGATTTTAGAGAATGCTTTCTGTATGTGTGTGTGTTTTTTTTTTTCCCTGACAGGACTGTAGGAAGTTTCTAAATATGGTCAATGGCATGCAAGGAGATGGGAGAAGGTACTTAATATCTTTTGACAGCTTTTGTTTTTTTATAGATTGTATAACATGTCTTGGTTTATCTTCTCACAGCGTGTACTCCTACCCTTGCCTGGAGGCATTTTTGGACAAACATGAGGTTAGTTTTCACATTCATAAGGGTGAATATGGGAATATATACACACTGTTATTTTGTGCAGTTTTGAACCACATGTATATCTCTGTTTTGTAATATTTATAGCTGCTCATGCCAGAGGAAAAGAATCTGGAAGCGTTCTGGATTGACTTCAATCTAGGAAGTCAAAGTATCTCTTTTTACTTCTGTGTGGCTTATAGGAATACCCAGGTAATGAAATAATAGTCTCTCACAGAGGCCACATCCTACATTTGACCTTGGAAAATAATAATAATAATAATAATATATAACAGGGTTTCCAAACAGAGACTTGCATAGCCCTGGGGATTTGTTTCATTGAATTATTGTAATATTAGCTTAAAATCTCAGGGGATACTTCAAGTAAATATTTCTAAGGGTTTCGGCTGACAAAAATATTTAGGAATCCCTGGTATATATTTAAGCACAAAATTATGCTTTAAATTACAGGGCTTTTTTAGCACATTTGACAGTTTTCTGGAAGAAAATGAATAAGAAATGAATAGGAATATGAATGTTAGATGTTTCTCTCCTTTCAGGATGGCCAGTGGAGCACTCTGTGTATAGCTGAAAATGAGGTCCAGAGTTACACAGTAGAAGGTAACACAATCAACACTGTCTCCTCTAACAGGTCTTCTGCAACTGATCTCAAAACACACAAAAACAATAGTTCTGGATCCATATTGGACTTTCTGAGGTCAGGATTTTTTCTAAGCTGTGTATAAAACACACATGTCTATCTATATTTGACTTCACAGAGGAGAGTGGCAAGAAGGTTCTTCATCTGGTTCTGAATGAGCCAGCCTGCTTCGACAGCTTAGAGGGGTCCAGAGTCACCATCAAATTCAGCTCATCTCTAGACATCCTGCGAGCCACTGAGAGTGTTTATGGTCAGGCTAAGAACAGGGTGAGTGATATGGCTGATGTTACTTTATCTCAAAAAGACCTGCTTGTACATCTAAGTCAAAGTTATATAATGAAGAGTAGACATGTCAAGAACCAGTACTTCATCTAATTAGAAATTTTACGTTAGTGTATGATTAAATAAAATGTAACTTTTATACATTATATTATTATATTACATTATATTACAATATTACTTTCTGTAATATTGCATTTTTCCCTAATCCGGTTAAGCACAAATCCCAATCTACTCTAATAAAGTGTAGATCATAACAATATTAATGAGACATCTTAAGTTAAAATTTTACATGGTATTGTTTTTATAGCTTTACACCAGAGTGATCAGTCCAAAAATAAATGAATGGTTTGATATGATTACATGTTGATTAAATGCGTGTTTTTATGTGATCATTTGGATATCATCATTTATTTGATAAACTTTTGAACTGGAGAAGCTGTACAGCTCTAACTTATTATTAAATATGCTAACGGGAATGAAGTGAAGTTATTAACGTAATTTCAGGAGGAGTATGCCTATCTAATCTTCCAATTAATATCCTAGTATAAAAATAGCCTCTTACCACTTCTGTTGTAAGTTCTTTTGGTATCCCTCCACCTCCCCATCTCCTTCTTTATGGATATATATTTCATTTATCCTTCTGTCTATAGGGGGCTATCGGAGCTCGAGTACAATAGTCTCTCGGAGCCCTCCATTGCAGACATCAAGCCAAATCCGTTTACCACTAATGCTAAGATTATATGGGCACACGAGCTCGTGAAACGATATTAAATGTGTTATCACTTGTTTTACGTAGCTGTCACACAGCAAATCAGCAGTCATGTTTCTCATCCCTCTTGCTGTATTTCAGACGTCTGTTAGGAGGTCCTCTATTGTGAAAACACCTGTTCACATCAACCTAAGTTCACAGGAAAGTTCACAGGTGAGTCAGGCTCAAAGGACACCTTGAAACGTGCCAGTCACTTCTTCCTAAGGTGAATTGCAACATTGCAGTGTGGCTTTCTCTCGTAAGGTGTGAGGTTTTGTATTTTTTACGTTTAACTGTTTGTGTTAAACTAACAGGTTTTTGGCCCTGAAAGTCAAGTGTCCCCCTCTCTGCACGTAGAGGGAAAAGGGTCATCATCAGTCAAGCATGCCATTTCCTGTCAGCCTCCCACACATCCAACACCAGATACAAACAATTTGCCCCAACAGGTAAGACAAGATACTCACAACAACATTGTGATTGTTCATTTTAGGATGGCTTTAGAGCTTTTACAAAGCATAATGATGTTTTGTGAGCGCTTTGAATTGACCACAGACCTGATGCCATTTTATTTTTAAAGCAGAATATTGTTCCCTCTCAAGCCATTTGTGAAACACTGCTTGTCTGATTTTATTTTTAAAGCTAGGCTTTTTCCTCTGTTAACACCAGCTGCCTGATGAAAATATCTGTTATGTAATTGCCTTCATCAGGGCTTAATTATAATCATGATAGTTTATTGGACCGTGAATCCAGGCGTGTTATTAAATTAGATGACCTGTATAATTAACTTGGCAGTAACTATTTGCACTAAGTGTAAATAGCGATAGATGCTAAGTGCAAATAGCATATTTTTTTAGCGATGGATGCTATTTACACTAAGTGCAAATAGCAATGGATTCTATTTACACCAAGTGAAAATAGCAGTAGTTTTAATTCATATTATTAAATGGATGCCACCTTATTGGGGCAATAAAGCCCTCCCTACACCTACCCTAACCCTACCTGATACTTTATTTTCAACTTTTTGATTATTTCCTTCATTTTTATTGAAAATAAATGCCTTTCTGATGCGATATGAGATTTTAAAAGGGAGAAAAAAAGTTTGGCAAAAGGCAGATTCGAACGGGTCGCGTCAAAAAGCATTCCCCTTACCATCTACGCCACTGAAACTGATGCTGAATTAACGTCTTTTTTTAGTGTCGACTAACTCAATCACACGTTAGTTGGCGGAGTTAGTGTAAATAGCCTTTGCCAACAAGATGGGCTATTTGCACTTACTGTAAATAGACACTCCGAATTAACTTTGGTGAACTGTTGTCCTCATTTACTCTGTTGAGGTGACAAGTTTTTATTTTCTCACTTTTAACAACTGGAATATGGTGGCACTGACTCACCTCTTTTAATGCTGCTGTCATTATAGCTTTGTGTGCATATGCTAATGGAATCATAGTGGCCGGAAGTCTCTTGCTCTAAAAGTGCAAATCTCTTTTTTCAGATGGTAACGCCTATAAAGATGAAGGTGTCTGAGACTTGCACGTATATTTCTGGCAGTTTGGGGAGTAGACAGGGAAGCTGTTCCTCCATCTGTGTGCTGCCTGCAGGTAGGTCCATTAAGATGTTTATGACTAATCAGTAAAGAATTCATTTTTGTAGAATATCACAGATAGCTCTTTAGATTTCCACAGCAAGAGTGTAAGCAATCTCAGCTCTGTTGTCGATAACAACACAATAATTTTGAATTGCCCCATTTTGTAAAAAGGTTTGTTGTAAAGTTTATCTCTTACCTGTGGTGAAATGCTTGGAACACAGCCATCTGTAGATTTTAATGTCATTTTTATAAACAATATACATTTTTGTAACTACTTGATTCTTTTGTTGTAGTGTTAAAGCCAATGGTGAAACCAGCTCTTCAGATGATGAGCTCTTCAGAGAGGAAGAAGGAGACTGAACTTAGAGAACTCATGATGTCTAAAAAATCTTCCAGTGTGCCTTCTCTTAGTTTTCAGTGCGAGAATAACCAAAAGAAGGCCCTTGCAATTCAAGCACAGGTATTACCTCTGTTAAAAGTTTCAGTTACTTCAAATTCAAGTTTATACTGATGAAAACAAATGGAGAATAGGGTTTATGAAACACTGTTTCATTAAGGAATATACGGATTAGTCTTTACTGATTAGCCATAAAGACTTAATGGATGTAATCTCAGTGAATTCTGTTTGTGTCTTGTTAGTCGACCCCTGCTGCTCATAATGAGGACCAACCGAAAATCCAGAGCATAAAGACTAAAGAAAAGAAGTACCAAAAGGTGCTCTGAATTTATTCATGCATATATATATATATATATTAGGGATGGGCATTTCAAGCAAAAGTAATATTCGATAATCACTGGGTATTATTTGATTACTATTCGAAAATTGCTCCCCTTCCCCGCATGCATGCACGCGCGCAAGTATTAGCTTAATGTTACACACCCATAAACAGAGAGAGAGAGACCATTCATGCTTTTAATCTGTATGATAACAAACTGTTTAATTTATTAAAAGATAGGCTTTCTTAACTCAAGCCATATAATGAATGTAACATGCTGAAACATATTAATATAATAAACATAACAGAATGACGGCACGAACATAGCAGTCCGTCGATTAGCATAAAGCAACTGCTCATAAGGTATTAAACTACTTAAAAAAATATTCCAATACTTTCTCTCACAATTATATCGTTGGGTTATTATACTGTATATTAACTGCGAGGATCAGTGAGCCGTTATTAATATGCAGGGCATTGAAACCGCTTTTGAATGCGCGTGTGCACGACCGTTTTACTTTCACTTTCGAGATTGGCGATCACATGTTTATACTATGGAGCAGCAGTACTTACCACACATTTTACAAGATTAGATGTTTGTCAGAGGTGCTCAGGATCTGCAAATCATTCTCCATTGTCCTATCAGTCATCTCTCCTTACTCTGTTGCTGGTAAGTGTAATTGCATGTACTGTAATGTAACAGGCTAACGCTAGCATGTGGCTAACCATATGTCCCTTTAGTGGCTCCGTAGAACGCGTTATTCGTTTTCCGTGCCTTTCCCAGTATGGATTCAGCACACCTCTAACCCAGTCAGAAATATTTGTGGTCCTCACAGACCTCTTATTTGACATCTTAGCTGCAAGTCTACAGTGTGTGCGTGAGACAATGTGTTCTTCTATTGTTGTTGACAGCTTGTAGGTGCGTTATTGCAGCGCTACCCTCTGTTTACACGTCACCACCGCATCAGCACCGAAAACATGGGGAATTTTTTAGAAAATAATCGCACAAACCTATTCGATATTCTATGAATAAATCAACTAATAGAATATTCGAAAATCATGACCCATCCCTAATAAATATATATATATATATATATATATATATATATATATATACATATATAAAATGGAACTTTAGGTCATGAATATTGTCTCAAGTCATGGAAAAATCATGGAAATTTATTGGTAAAATGTGTACGAACCCTGTAGATTGTTCATTTCAGGTTTTTTGCTATCTCCTTTTTTCTCTTATTGTCTTATCTAACCTTATAAAAACAATATTTTTTGCAGCATATTCCTATAGACAAAGTAGTACAGATGGTGCAAGCTGACAAAGAACATGAAGAGGACACATTTGGTATTATATGACGCATACTAAGGAAATGCCACTGCCAATGTGAACATATTTGAATGCTTTTAACTTCATTTTATTTGTTTGTGTGAAAGATAACAGCATAGTCCCAGACTCCCAACCTGTGAGAAAAGGAAGCTCATAGTGAGTGTATTACTATTGGCATTTCAGTTAGTTTCCTAGCTGTTTAACATTACGTCCATTGTAGAGAGGATTCTGTCTGCTCACAACATAATGTATGCTTGGATGTCAATATTCTTTGTGTTACTGATCAGTTCACCAGCTATCTGGAGCTTGAACTCTAGTAAAAGGAGAATCTCTGTACCCGGATCACTGCTGGCTCAGCAAAAAGATTTCTCTAAAAACTGCACTATATCAGGTGAGTTAACAGATAGGTAGGGCAGGTTTTATCAGCAAAGGTATTAAAATACAATACATGACTCTTGAATACTTAATTGTGATTGGTCAATCCCGGCATTCCGTAGTAAAATATTTTTGTATTATTATTACTTCTATACTATAATTGACTGTTTGAACCAATTTCCTACATAGCTGTGCTAGTTGCATGTCTCTTGTCACTGTGCAGTCTCATTCTCACATTATAAAATATAATAATTTACTCTCATTATTACTCCCCCATTGTTTATGTTTTTGTTCCTTGCTCTACTATTCAGGGAGGCAAGTGTAATCCAGTTTATAAAAGAATGAGCCAGTTCTTTTGATCCTGAATCAGTCTAATTATTTACTCACTGAATCCGTCAGAGTGTTTACTGAATTTCTCCTCAAGTCCTCAAAACCAGAAATTAGGAAACACTGTTCCTGATATTTTGTCACTATATGAATCAGGTGGCTTTGTGTAACCTTGCATTCTGTGTAATCATCTCCAGATGGTAGTTCTCATCCCCCTCCTCAGCGTCTGTCCCCAGCACAGTGTGCATCAAGAACCCTGATCCAGAAGCAGCTGCACACCCAGCTCACTCAGAGATTGGAGAAGGTGGTGAGGGAGCAGCAGGGTACAGATGGCCGTACAGCCCGGAAAGGCTCCTCACTGGAGCACAGGACTGCAGGTCAAGAGAAAGAAAATATGGAGAAATCAGTGAAGTCCATGCCTGCTAGACCTGCTCAAGAGAGAAGGAAGAGTAGGGAAGTTCAGGGAGACACATCAGACCATGACAATGTGAGACTCTTATTTGGAAATGATGTCTTTGTTATAAAGCGCAAATATCATTAGTGTTTTCTAAGGCAGGTATTACTATTACTTCAACTTGGAGTCGATTTGTTCTGGGCACGTTGAGATGTAGCACTTATAGGGTTACTCCACCCCAAAATGAAAATTTTGTCATTAATCACTTACCCCCATGTCGTTCCGAACCCATAAAAGCTTTGTTCATCTAAGGAAAACAGTTTAAGATATTTTGGATTTTTCGTCAAAATAGTCCATCTGCTATCAGTGGTTCAATCAGAATTTTATGAAGCGACGAGAATACTTTTTGTGTGCAAAGAAAACAAAATATCGACTTTATTCAACTTTTTCTTCTCCTCCGTGACACTTCCTGCAAGCGTGTTCATGAGCTCACGAGCAGACCACGACGCCGTGACCTGCTAACGAGAACACTTCCGGGTTCTCTGTCTGTACTCTGACCTCTACGTTAGCAGGTCACCACTGATGGCAGATGGACTATTTTGACGATGTCTTTCATACTTTTCTGGGCCTTGACAGTGTTATTTACTTGGCAGTCAATGGGACAGTCACAAGCCTCCCGGTTTTCATCCAAAATACCTTAAATTGCATTCCGAAGACGAACAAAGCTCTTACAGGTTTGGAACAACATGGGGGTAAGTGATTAATGACAATTTTCATTTTGGGGTGGAGTAACCCTTTAAGATTAGGTGGGTGATGCAGGTTTGAATCATGTGCTTCATTGCACTTGTAGTGTACTTAAAATCTTAAAAGTATATTTTAAAAAAAATGCGTGCAGGATAATATCATATTAAAGAAATAAATGTATTTAAAGACTGTATGCTAATGATTAGGTCTTTTAATACACGTAAGTACACTTAAAATGTGCATTTTGTAAAAAATCAAAGTGTTACATTTTCATTTATTGTTTTAATAGTCTTGTGTCATGCAGTGAAGTACACTTTTAATTTTTTTATTTTAATTTTTGACTAACATACAAAATCACATGTAAAGTGTGTTATTTGATATTAAATTTAAAATTAATATATTTAACATTGTTAAAAATTACAAATATATTTAAATGCATGACATGCAAGTTTCAATAGAAATTACATTATACCGTATATTTTAGTGCTTGTTAGTTCATTCAGTAGTATACTTTGAACCATATTTCAAAGACAATAGAAGTAATTATGAGTTACATATAAAGATGTGCTTAAGTCCTACTATAGTTTCCTATATTTAATATTTTTAATTATTTTAATTATAAATGACATGCAATTAAGTGTCACAAAACATTACATTCAGTTCACACTTTTTTAGTATTTTAAATATATATTCTTTTAAAGTGTATATTCTTTATATATTCTTTAAAGCATGTTCTTTTAAAGTGTATTATTTCAGTAATACCTGTAAACACTCTTTTTAAAAGTATGCAAAAGAGTACTACTTTTGTTATAAGGCTGGCCGCACATTAGACGATTTTCAAATCTTAAACGATTTTAAAACCATGGGAGACCACAGACATGAAGACAGTTCAATCGATTTTTAGCCTTATAATCCTCTAAACGAACACACTAGACGATTCGACCAGACCGCGAGACCACACACTTGTCAATTGTAGGAACGATTTCACAGTGACGCATGATCTCATGGACAATCGCGAGATCAAACGTGACTAGAGAAGAAAAACAAATAGAAGACAATCAATGTTGTCAGCTGGCTCTCCTGGCGCGTGCTCTGTTTCACAGTGAAAAACAAAGTATAGAAAAGAATATGGGTGATGATCTCTGCTTTCATGGCATGTTTGTGGCTGCCAAGTTTCAGCTATAGAAGCACGCAACATCTGGTAAGTGACGCTTGCTCACTCTCATTGGCTATCGCGGGTATCACATCAGAGGCAGCCCGATCGAGAGTCGTAAATATCAAACATGTTTGATTTGAGTTTGGGGACACTCCGTCTTGATTGGGAGCAGATAAATAATCGTAATGACACCACACAATAGAGGATTTTTTGGACAAAAAATCACTTGCGATAAGTCACGAATCAGGCCACACCCCCTGATCGTTCGGGGTTGCAAATCGGCCTTAACATCGTCTAGTGTGCGGCCAGCCTAAGGAATGTCCCAATCCCATTCCTTTGTCCCCATGTTTTTATGTCCTCTCTCTTCTATCCTATTAATTATTAGTTTATGAAGTAAAAAGGAAGGAAAAAAGCTAGGTTTATTATATTCAACTGTGTTTGTTGTTAATGTTCTGAAGATGGCACATGCTGCAGAGGGTATGGTGAAAATGATATCCAGTCATTATAAGAGAACTTCCAAAGCTGCATCCCATGAACCTGGGCCCCAGCATAATATCGGATCTACAAACAGGTGACACAGACTGACCTCTCATTCATGCCCCTCCTTTTCCTCTGTCCTCACATGGAATCACAATGTTACCTTAATTTTCAGATATCTGCTCAATAAGAGCTGCTGTCCATCCTCCACTGTAAGTCATTTAGAAAGAAAGAAGTATTTCTAATGTCAAATCAGTACATGTAGTTACAAATGTGATGCTAACTTGCTATTTTTTAACCCCCTGCACATTGTGTTACAGGAGAAAACTGCTGCCAAGAGTTCAAGCTCAACACATGATAAATCCAAGAAGGAGTTCCAGCAGCTTGAGTATTGCATTTTCTAATTTCACTCCCTTAAACTAGGAATATTTAGTTTGAAAATAGCTTTCATAAATCAATGAATTTGTTGTTTGGTCTCCTCAGGGATATTTATGCATTTACAGAAGACACGCCAAAAATTAGCATGGTAAGGACACCAATAGCTTTGAATGTGAACTAAATAAATATAATATTTATAATATTTAAAATTATGATAACAAATTTCATTTCTCTTCAGAGAAAGAAATCCTCTGATACATCCAGAGTGGAAAGCCGGTAATTCTGTTAATTTATAAAAACAGCCCCCTCTAGTGTTTAACAAGTGAACCTAAAAGCAGAATCCAGTACAATTATGCTCAGTTAAATTCTCTCCAAAGAAATCCTGCATTTGTGAACATGTGACTGCTTGTTAATACGTATGCATTTTATTGCATATTTACATTGCATTTTCTCTTTTAGTCCACCAAGTAATCCTCAGACTCTTTCCAAGTCTGCTAGAAGACCTCAGCTTACAAAGGTTTCACAATTATTTGGGGATGGACACTTATGCATTTGTTGATTTAACATATGCCTATCACAAAAAATCCACTTTTTATAATTGTTTGTGTTACAATCTAGGCTGCCAAGGCAAATGAGAAGAAAAACCTGTTCAGTGATACGGACACAGACAACATGACAGAGATTAGCTGGTTAAACTCAGCCAACAGGAAACCCAGGACCAAAGTGGCAGACTACAGCAGGCAGCCAGTTAAACCCATCTTTCCACCAGCTGACACTGCATGTATGCTACACCAATCTCTTACATCTCCAACTGTTGTTTTGAACTCTTATTTGTCATCTGCAGAGGTTAACTCTACAGTGAAGATGGGTGGCATCTATTTTATTAAGGACTACACATAGATTATTGAAAAGTATTTCCCTCTCTCTTTCACACCCTCCTTTACCAGTTAATCTCTTACACTTTCATTTTGTTTCAGTTAAATCACCATATACACCTTTGCCTTCACCGAAACCAGTGAAAGAACAAATCAAGCCAAAGCGGGTAAGAACAAGTGCCATATTCTACAATTTGTAGCTTTTTTGTCACTTTTATAATGTTATTTGGTGGGGGGGGGGGGGTTAA
>JAFVLL020028741.1:21972-53551 GCA_021397915.2 Tor tambroides | reverse complement strand
GTGTGTGTGTGTGTGTGTGTGTGTGTGCGTGTGTGTGTGTGTGTGTGTGAATAAAGGCTACTGTTCTAATAATCTTCTATAATATGAAAAATACAGATCATATGTACAACAAAGTTAAGCATCAAAGATATATAAAATTATCTGTGTTATGTTAGTTACAGATATGAAAATATCTTTTATATTGAATTTTAGATTTGTATGTTCTTAGTCACGTAAGATGACAAATATTTCATATTTTGGTTGCTTGCTTCAGTCAGCATGACCCATACAAAAGGACACTTTGATCAACACAAACAAACTAAACAACAGTTTTACTCCAAATAGAGCAATATGATGTATTGTCATCACAATAGAAATGGCATTTTTTTTCAAGCGTGAGTGATTCATGACTTCTGCTGCCAAAGCATCATGAATCAAGCGCACATTTCTCTTTGCCTTATTGTGCCATTTCGAGCCAGCGATATGAAAACAGCTTCGCCTCAGCGTAATGAAGTGAAGCATAGCTTTAAGCAAGGGTGCTTTCATTTCTGTTTTAACGAAACATTTTCAGATTCCATCAAAGTGGCAAAAAAGTGTGAGAGGATTATAAAAAAATATGGTGAGCCATAAACAGGCAGGCAGGTGTTGATGATGCAAATGAATCAGATGACAGATGGTTAGCGACTCCATCACTCACTGTGTGGATAATGGATAGAGGTAATCAAATCCCTCTGTGAATTTGGGACTTTCTTCAGAACTTTCTCCATCTATATCACCATCAAACACTTCCTGAGCTGTGCAGCTCCACTGGAGGGAGGAATCAGCATGGTGTACAGTTCTGAAAGACAATTTTGCCACAAATGTTCGTTCCATCATTGCCTTCAGGTGTCAACCTTTTTGACAAGTCACAGACATGATAATGAGGGTAAAGCACCTTAAGCACTCATGTCTGAATATCCCTCAAAAAACATGCAAAACACAATCACAGATATAAATATAAACCGTGAGAGATGCCCTCGAGAGAGATCTATCAGTTCAAACGTCTCTGAACAACAAGGTTCAGACACAGTATAAGCAGAAACATCCTATTAGAACATCTAGCCTTTTATAATATACAAAAGCTGAACAAATAGCTGATGCTTGTAGAGAAAATCCCTTGCGTATCTTTTTCTATTGTTCATTCAAAATGATCTTTTAGGAGAGTTTTTGCACAAACCTGCGAGATGTTTTTAAAATCTCTAATGTGCAAATTATCCACACTTACAAAACCCCCTTTGACTGTCTCATCACATTTCATGAAACTTAATAAAAATGTCACAAACTGCTAAAAGTGACGTGCATTAACACAATACTCATCTCCCTGTTTTTGATCCACTACTCTATAAATCTGATGAATGAATCTTTAGGGAGAAGCTGCTGTTTGAAACATAGCCCTCTAGAATATGTCGAGCATATGTTACGTTCAGTTGAAACCGCCATAAGATTGGTGATCAGGTTAGGCCTTTGGGTGATTTCTCTGTTTCAGAACAATTCTAATGAACCTCTCAAACATGTCTGTGAATTGCTATCACTTCCTAATTGTTCCATATGCAAAGAAACACACTCTCTTAAATTTAAAATGACAAAAAAATAATGAAATAAACCAATAAAACTTCCCCATCTTAATTTTTCTGCAATCTGAACATTTGTTTGAAGCACTTTCCAGCAATTTTATATAAAAACTGTCATCCACACCCATAAATTCATAAATCAGTATTGCTGTATGCTCAACACATGCACACTTAAAGGAATAGTTTTCCAAAAAAATGAAAATTCTGTCATTATTTAATCACCCTCATGTTGTATAAAATACATATGCTGTTATTCTTTTATTTGGAATACACGATAAAGATGCAGCTCATCATGCAGATCTTTAAAGTTCCAAAAATGACAAAAAAATATTATAAAAGCAACATAAATGTTGGACATATAACATGTACACTAATTACATGCTTCTGCATGCATATAAATATACTGCCTTTAGACATATTTTGGGTTTTAAAAAATTCACGGAGAAAAATCCTTCCTGTACCTCGATCAGAAGCGCATGACTCTAACACTGTCAAGGTCATGGGTCCGATTCCCAGGGAATGCATGTATGGCTGTTAATGTAGTGTAATGTAATGGCACTTTGGATAAAAGCATTTGCCAAATGAGTGAATGTAAAATAACAGCATACAGGTTTAAAATTACCTGAAGGTGACTGAATAAAAGAAAAATACCCCCAAAAAATCACACAGAAAATGCAGCTGATGAATTGCAGTTTTTACTGTTCTATGTAACTTTCAATTAAATGCTTCAACTGGAGCCGTGGCATTGTGGCTAGTCTGTGTATGTGATCTGATACTCATTTTGAATCTGACTTGCAACACTTTCTTTTGCTGAATTTCTGTTCCCCTCCTTTTTTCCAATTTGCCATTTTCTTTCCTATTTGCATGTCTGGAGTTCAAACAGAAGATACTAGCAAAATTGCCAAAATCATGGGGTTGATGCCTATGGTAATGCATGAACTTATAAATGTAAACCTCAAATGCATGTACGTTGTGTGTTGGATAAATGCATCTGCCAAATGCAGTGTAAATTCATATAGTACTGTGAATAAACGTGGCAAAAGAAAAAGAAATATGGTTGGATAATGCATCAAAATGCAGTAAAAATTAATGCACTGATGCTGGCTTGGATAAGCATGTGTGTATGAAACTGAATCTGACTTGAAACACTATATTGCAAAGTTATGTTGGTCATGGGTTCGTTTCCCAGGGAATGCATGAACTGATAAAGTGTAAATCTTGAAGGCAATATAAGTAGCTTTGGATAAAAGCATCCGCCAAATGCATAATTTCAAAAGAAAAAAATAAATTGGCAAAAGAATAAAAATAAGATGCTTGGATAAAGCAGAATTATGCAACTACAATTAATGCACTGATGCCTATTTGAAAAAACTTGTGTGTTTGAGGTTGCACTTTCTTTTGCTGAATTTCTGTTCCCACCTTTCCCTCCATTTTTTGTTATTTTTAATCTTATTTATGTTCCTGTAGCTCAAACAGTAGAGCATGAAGCTAGCAACACCAAGGTCATGGGTTTGATTCCCAGGGAGTGCATAAACTGATAAAGTGTATACAGTATAAAGTTGGATGAAAGTGTCTGCCAAATGCATAAATGTAAATTCATATAAGATTGTGAGTAAAAGTAGCAAAAGAAAAATGCAGCTACAATTAAAGCACTGATGCTTGTTGCATAAGCATTTGTGTTTGAAGTTGAATCTGACTTGAAACACTGTTGCAAATTTATGTTGCTGAATTCCTGTTCCCTATTTTTCTCTTCATCTTTTCCTGTTTGTGATCCATTTGCCATTTTTTCTTGATTGCATTCCTGTAGCTCAAACAGTAGAGCATGGCACTAGTAGCGCCAAGGTCATGGGTTTGAATCCCAAGGAATGCATGAACTGATAATGTGTAGGCTCTATCTTGGATTAAAGCATCTGGCAAATGCATAATTGTAAATTTATATAATACTGTGAATAAATTGGCAAAAAATAAGATGTTTGAATAACACAGAATTATGCAACTACAATTACAGCACTGATGCCTGCTTGGATAAGTGTGTATGTGTTTGAGGTTGAATCTGGCTTGCAACACTTTCTCTTGCTGAATTTCTGTTCCCACCTTTCCCTCCATTTTTTTTTTTTCCATTTGCCATTTTTATCTTATTTCCTGTAGCTCAAAAAGTAGAGCATGACGCTAGCAACTCCAAGGTCATGGGTTCAATTCCCATGAACTTAACTGTTTACAATGTAAGTCACGTTGAATAAAGCACCTGCCAAATGCGTAATTGTAAATGTCAATTCATATAATATTGTGAATAAAAGTGGCAAAAAAGATGCTTGGATAATGTAGAAAAATGCAGCTACAGTTAAAGCACTGATGCCTGCTTGGATGAGCGTGTGTGTTTGAGGTGGGCTGGGTTGCGATGGTATCCTCGGGCCTTGTGCGGCAGTCTGTGCTGTTACACCTTGCTGCCTGTTAAGATTGCCCTGCAGAGACAGCGGGTAGCACAGTCTGCCAGCCCCAGAGAACTGCGAGTCAGGGACGGCTGCCAACACAATGCCCAGGAGAGAGAGGATAGGGCCGAGGGCAGGAGACACACACACACACAGAGAGAGAGCCTTCCTCTGGAGCTCATTAGAGCGATACCTCAACACGATAGAGCAAACGTGGGCTGCGGTTCTGTGAAACCACACACCAGACGATCCTGCGTGCGTGTGCATTCAGAAATGTGCCACTTCTTTTATTTTTCATTTTCATCTCTAAATAGCAGTAGATGGTAGAATGTAAATGAGATGGTTATTACGGCAACGTTCATCAAGCCGGGCTGGAGAGACTTCAATAGCTTGATGAATATGCATGCAAATTTGTTAATTAAGTTAATTATTCTGCTGAAAATTCATTTGTCTTCCAAGGACTTTTTTTGCAATGATTTTAACATGTTTCTCTCATTAGTCATGCTCCATGCTATTTAAAAGCACTTTGGTCCACTTTTTAAAAGTTTGACAGTGTTGGAATGAGAATGGAAGATTAAAATTAGACGATGGAACAGAAAATGTGGAAAAGGGAGGATTTTGTATCTTAAACCCTGTCTTTTGGGAAAAAGTAAATGTCAAAGCAAACCAAAATCTCCATCATGTTGAATTTTAGACATTTTTCTGTTTATTCATTTGCATGCAATATAAACATAAGGAGCATAGTGAGCCATTTGAAGGGGGTTTTTGGGTTAAAGAATTACATTTGAATTTAACAAAACACTCTAAGCTTAATTATGATTTTTAATTAAGTTTTTGAAACAGTTGTGGTGAAATAATACATTATAAATACATTCAGAGAGCTGAACAAAACAAAATGCATTCATTACATTTGCTTAATGATATTTTAAGTTCTAATAGAATTGCTGTTTGAAATGAGTGTGGCTCATTAGAATAGAGGAAGTGGGATTATGTTGTTACATTAAGACTGTTTGATCAAGACAAATGTTTGTTTAGTCAATTAGGGTATTTACAGTAGCCTGTGTTCTGCCTCTATGGAGGTAATGTCTTCATCAGGGAATTTGCATGAAAATACGAGTGAGTTTTGTTCAGATCTAATTAAACAATACATTTTTTATGCATTTATATGCACTGTAAGACAAAAATGCATATAAAAACGGAAAAGGTACTGGTAACGACTGCTGTTTAATTTATGGACATTTTCTTTAACTCTAAAAAACAACACAATATGCAATGCGTAAATCAAAATAAAACAGAACATCTTCCCCTCCCTACACAGGTTATTGACAACAGCAAGCCAAGTGCCACCTTTTCAGATCAATAAAAAATATTAACAATTTTTATGAGAAATATACTTTTAAAAAATCATTTGCTAACCATTTTGGCAGATAAATATTCTGTAAAACAATCACAATTTAGCCACGCCCCTTTTGCATACTAATGACCTTCTGCTCCACCCTCTCATTAAAAATGTCCTCATTTTACTGTAAAATTCTTTCTGTTGACTTACTTCAAACATTTTGAACCAAGGAATCATTTCATAACCCCAAACTGTTTGCAAGTGCAAGTATTTCTTTACAGTTTCAGTGCTTATTTTTACTTTGAATTAAATGTTTGAAAGTTGTGATTCATTTCGAAAGTGATTGGTTTGATTTAAATTGGAATTTTTTTTTTTTTGTGACTATAGTGAATGGAATATACTTAGGAACCCTTAAAGAAAATTATTTTGCAATGATATTTTAATGAAAATGTTGTCCATAATTAGGGAGTTTTCTAATACAGCACGCTTGCACAAACAATTAACAAATATCTTTAAATCTAATATACAATAAAACATAGCCCTGCTACAACAAACCTTGGCTAACCACAAACATGGCTGATATTGAAGTTATAGTCTAAAGAAATTCTATGAAGCTCGTATGTCCTCAGTCGAAGGCAGGCGGCTGGTATTCATTCCTGTCTGTATGTGTGTCTATGTGTTACGAGCCTGTCTGTGTGTGTGTGTGTGTGTGTGTGTATCTGTCAAGTTGTCTGTCTGTGTGCGACAGGAGGCTGTAAATCACTTGAAATCTCTCAGAAATGCAGCGAGCAGCTAGGCTTCTCTGTAGGGGGTCGTCATCTTCTCCTGTCTCAAAACACGCTCCCATACTGCAACAGACCGGCCGACACATACTGCAGCAACTGGCCAAAAACAAGTAGAGACACATGCACATTCCTCATGTATGGAGCATGTCGAGGATGCACAGATTGTGGAAGCACATGAAAGCTTACAGTTCACAGATACCCGTTGCATAACATGAAAACTTGACATTGATGCACAGATTTTGTGATGTAAGGTCCTTAAATTTGGTTTTTCATGCACTTATATTTTTAATAAGCTCTGTTTCAAAATCTTGTGAGGTTACTGCCTACTGCTTATAGTGAAGTCCTAAATGTTTAGTTTGTTTCTCACACTAAACTACTGTGTGGCTTCAGAAGACTAGGAATATAGGCATGTGTACTATATTTTAAGTGCCTTTCGTGTGCTTTTTTGTGTTTGACAGACATAGTCACTATGACCTTTGTATGGAAAAACTGCGTCGTCTTTTGTGTTCAGCAAAAAACAGAACAGCAAATGAGTTTGGAATGACATGAGGGTGAGTACAAAATCACCACAATCATGCAAATGTTAGCATGTTGCTAAGCTAACACAGAAATCTTTAATAGAGTGCTGAAGGGATGTTGTATTTTTGTAGGCCAAAATTACTTAGCATTTTAGCACTTTTGGTTCCATTAGGCAGTATCACTTGTGTTTTCTAAAGCTTTAACTTGTCTTGAAATAGGCAGTTGCTAACAAACGGCTAAATGGGACAATAGGAGCTGTCAGGGACATTGAACAGATAAAATAATGTACTAGCCAGTCTGCTTTCACAGTCTCATTGTGTTCATAGTAACTAACTTGCAAACTATTCTAATTCAAACTTTCATGGAAAAGTTTTTTTTTTTTTTAAATAAAGTCTGAAATAGTTGTTGGAAGCTTAATGGTGGTGACATTGAAGTCATGCGACCCAGTAGTTATAATTTATAGCCTGAGCTTATATAGTTGAGATTTTTACTTCTGCCGATTGTATTTAGGCTTCAAAACTTATCATGATGCACAAAATGTGTTTTGTTGGTCGCAGAGCTTATTTTCTACAATATTCTAAAAGCCTATGGAAAATTATAGTTTATTGTTAGTTTAATGTTGAGGGAACCTGGTTGATGCTAAGTTCTGGATGGCCTACAAAATATATCCTCACTGCATAAAATACATAGCATATTCAAATATTGGGTGAAATGGTCATTTTTTACTAGATTTGCAGTAATACATTGATTATAGTCAACATCATTGTTGACTCTGCTATTCTTAATCATTTTTTTGTTTCTAAACTCCTTGCCACCTGTTCTAGGACAGTGTTATTTTATTGTTATTGAGAAACTATTTAAGCTTTTATTATTACTTTTAATTTTTATATATATTCTGTTTTCACTTCAAGTTTTAGTAATTTTGTCATGTTTTTGTCATTGAAATTTTTTTTTATAGATAGATAAATTGAATGATTCATTGATAGGTAGGTGTGTGTGTGTGTGTGTGCGTGCGTATGTGTGTGTGTGTGTGTGCATGCGTGTGCGTGCGTGTGTGTGTGTGTGTGTGTTATTTCAGTTAAAGTTTATTTCATTTCAAGCAGGATTTTAGTTTTAATTAACTACAAAAATCCTGTACTGGAATAAACTTAACCTTGAAGGACACATGTAATTCTGCCTTAAATTTTGGCTAGAATATCTTAGATGGTAATAATTAGTATTCTGCCTACTGTTTCAAACTGCCTTCATGTCGTGACTAAGCCTGTGACGCCTAGAGCCGTCTAGGTAGGAAACTCGCTAGGTTTTGGAACGTTGCTATTGTTTACTATGAGGCCCAGAGCGTTACTTTCATCACCAGTTCTATCCATCTCCAGTCAAAGCTGTTTAATACTCTCTGGCTGACTTTACAAAGCTTATCTCCATGAACAAAAAACCTGAGGTGTCCACGATGACCCACAAAACCCTGAGGAACCAGCATAAAAATTCCACAAGATGTAATTACGATCAAGTTTGTTGTGTCTCACCAATTAACCCTGTACGTATCCGAGCACGTTAAAAAAGTGTAAGTGTGAGCTTTTTTGCGTGCATATGGTACGCAGCCATTCTCTATGACTCCCTTCTCATCTCTAAAAATGGATCACTCAGAGAAACATATTGTTGCGACGCCAGACCGTCCGTTTCCCTGGCAGCTGCCGACACCGTGAGCACGAGCCAATGAAAACACATAGTCCCCTGTTCCCTATTTTAATTGGGATATTTTAGTGCTATTAGCAGCAAAGGCTCCACACCTCCTTCCCAAAACATTACAAATGCAGATCCGCACCCCGTCATGGTCACTGAACCAGGTACAATCTAGAAACTCAGGTGTCTCTGAAAGCAAGCGGCGGATGTGTCTGGCAACCTGCTCCGTTGATGAAGGTTGAGCTAAGACTAGAACAGAAGAACTGGATGAATGCCATCATTTTGAGGAGCTGCTGTTTTGAGGTTGAGTGTGTAGAGTGAAAAGAGGGGGGTGTTCGGGCTCTGAGGGACTGACACCATATGTTATGTCAGCATTCATTACACTTTTATAGAGGCCTACAGTGCTTTGCTTTCAACGGAATATGTTATCTGTGTATAGGATGCGTCTGCTTAAAGATGTGCGCAGAAAACAGTTTTAATATTTGATTTTTAATCTATCAAAAGTGATAAATTGGCAAGGTAGGTGTACACCGATATCAATTATATATCGCCATCTGCTGGTTTCAAAAGTACTGACATATAGATTAATTTGTACAGACAGTGCTCTCACAAAGAGACAGATCAGGCGGAAAACAATGGAACTTTTCTTCTCTGAGCATTTCTTTCTTTCTTTCTTTCTTTCTTTCTCAAAGGAATAAGGAATGGTGAATCTAAAGTAAGAGTCCACACAGATAGCAGTAAGGCAATTGGCTAAA
This sequence comes from Tor tambroides, assembly GCA_021397915.2. Lineage (NCBI taxonomy): Eukaryota > Metazoa > Chordata > Actinopteri > Cypriniformes > Cyprinidae > Tor > Tor tambroides. The sequence goes on along the minus strand of JAFVLL020028741.1, from coordinate 44,455 downwards.
GTAACTAAAGAACAAGGAGTTTTATATGTTTGCTTTAAACAACTATAATACTTAAATTAGAATAAGTTTGTCATCCAAACAAAAATGACAAATATCATCATATATTTTGTAATAGTTGCTGGATGAACAAGTGAAAATAAATCAGGGATAGACTACATAATTAAGGTAGATTTCAAATGAAAAGTTGATATGTTCTCAGGACCAGTGGAATTTTAGTATAGTTTTTAATAATATTTTTAAATGAGCTTTTATTTGATATGTTTAGCCTTCTCATTTTTATTAGTTTTTTTTATTTATTATTTTTAAGTATTACTTTTTAGGTTTAATTCATTTTTGTTTCAGTTTTACCTTTTATTAATTTCCAATTCCAACCTATTTCAGTTATATCCAATTTTCACTTGTTTAAAGTTTTCATCTAATATTTTTATTTTAATTCATTTCAGCTGTACTTCAATTAACAAAAGTGTTTTTTAATAGTTGTAGTTTATGATAATAACCATGTTCAAGGCAAAGGTATTTTTCATAAATGTCAGGTTGGGGCAGATTGTCACATTGATTTTGCGGCAATTTATGAAACATTATTATTAAACAATTTGTTAATAATTTCTGTGATTTGCTCATTTCTTCTAATACTCGTTTAAGTGTTTGTATTAAAATTCTGTGAAAATCCATGAAATCGCACATTATGTGTTTGAAATACTGATTGTTCTGTTTCTGTGGTCTGATGCTGGTTGTAATTAATTTTGCTTTATGATCTTCATTGCATATTTCATTTAACCCCACAACTTCAACAATGAATGTTAAGAATTCATAAATTCATTTTCCATATCTCAAAGGTAATATAGAACATTTTGGTCCAGTTAACCTGCTGGAAAAATCTTTAGCAGGTGATAATGTCAGAGCAGTTTCCTCACCAGCTAAATCAACTGAACACTAGACTGCAGAATGACTTAAACTAAGACCAGCAAATCATCTTAGGCTGGTTTAAGCTTCTTTTATTTTGCATTGATGAATTTTCTCTTTTTCATTATGTCCAAGCTGCACAGAGAAGCTGTTGCATGCATTTACATCTCGGCCTGTTGGTCAGATATGACAGCTGTACTCGAAAAAAGCTGGAGGTAGGGGTCAGTGTCACTAGTATTATTTATTACCAATATCAACTTGCAGTGAAACAGCATCTGAAGCTGAATCACTGCTTATAAAGACGTGAGCTGAGAGAAGTGAATGCTCAGGAATGCAATACCACACAAAAACAATAACAGCTGGCTGGCCTCTGGCTAAACACAAACAAAAATAATGGAATCTGCTGACTGCCAGACGGGCATTTAACAGTTTTGTCCAACATCAAGCTCTCATGTGGAATTAATACATATGAATGCATAGCCATTCCTTTCCTTTTCATATTTAAACACAATAAGCGCATAAAACTCAGTGAGCTGTAAAATGGCTTTTAAGCCTCTTAAAAAGTGATAGAGATCAATTGTTCAGATATGAATGGACCGATTGTTAAAATGAGTGGGGGAAAAGAAAACAATAAAGCATTAAGAGCAGGAAGAGTGTGCTGATGAATCGGAGACATCCATCATTAACTCTGTGTGTTTGTCTGGTGGAGGTAATGGAGTGGAGCGGAGAGGACGGTGGACAGCCCCAGGCATCCACACGTGCTCCGTCTGTTTCCGTCTTATTCAGACATCAGCCACTAAACTCAGCACTTCACTCCTACACATCTTAATGGACAAACTGTCTAAGGTTTTTACAAGCTGGACTCTTGAAAAAATGAACAGATTACCCTGCGTAGCGAGCGAATCGTTATTTGAGTCGAATGACTCGTTCGAATCGGTTCACAAAAGCAGCGATTAGCTCACGAATCGATTCTCGCGTCAACAGTTTACCAGTGTTTCTGTGGTGTATTAATCTGTTTTTTACGGTGGCCAAGAGAGCTCAACGCGCTGCAAATTAAGAAAACAAATTTCTCAATTTGACAACACACAAAAGCTCACAATACAACCAAACAAAGAAATGCACTGCAAATAGAAAAGAACGCATGCAAATTAAGAAAGCAAATTTCCTCAATTTGACAACACACACGCTGCAAATGCTCACAACACAACCAAACAAAGAAACGCACTGCAAATAAAATTTATTTGGTTGTGTTGTGAGCATTTGCACCACCTGCTGTCAAACTGATGAAGATGTTTTCTTGATTTGCTGGTGCTTTTTCTATTTGCATGTGTTTTCTGAAGTTGCAGCGCGTTGAGCTCTCTCGGCCACCGTAGTTTTTGAATGTTCTTAGTCACTTTCATCCGCAAAATGGCTCAAAAACCTTTACTTTTGTCTCTCGTTACTGACTGCAATGAGAACGAGACATCTCGTTTGTTAACGAACCGAAATAATATAGGATACTACATAAAAGATTCAAATATATTTGTGAATAAACTCGATGAACATCTCGTTCACAAGTTTCATGACTAAGCAGGGTTTTATGAGTATGTAAAAGTGACTTATGGTCATATACAATTAAAATGACGCATTTTTTAAAAAATTAATAATTTGTTTGTTTGGGCTTATTATTGCTGTTTTATAGCCTGACAAAAGGCACGTCTAGGATAACCATCTCATTCACAAACAAGGAGATACGGGGTTTAGAAGTTATATGTAAAAATTACTGATGTTCATATACAAAACTGTGCTGTTACAATATTGACCCTGCTGGAAAAAAAAAACAAAAAAACAATAGAACCATCCCAGAACATTCTAATGGTTTCCTCTACAAATATCCATTACAAACCAGAATCATTTTAAATAACTTTAAGTTTTATACTTTATATTTAGGCTTATTCTCACCGTTTTTACAGCTTGGTAAAAGTCACCTCCTTGCAGTTCAAACGGAGGAAAAATGTTTGATGAATGACTCACACAAAATATTTGAGTTACTGGGTTGAAACAGAATGCCCAACACTACTTTTTCACACTTACGTTGTATTTTTGAGTCATAAGGACCTTGTGTTCTCCCAGAATACAAACAGTTAAATGGTTTAATCATTGCAAATAGTCCCAAGTAATTATTTTTCAGACTTTCAACTTCAGATTGTCGTGCTGTGGTAAAAAGTGTTCAAAATACCCACACAGCCTCAATGAGATTGGCGTCCCTCAGTCCTGAATGCCATTCCATGCCCTTTAAAGAGGATTACGCTCATGTTTGAGCCTGGCGGGACAGCCAGGACACTGCAGACTTAGGCCACAGCTGAAAGGATTTCCAGCCCTGACAATGAGCCAAACTACGAGAGTAAACAAAAGCAGTTTACAAACCAGAAACATTGTCAATATTATAAACTTTCTCCGAATAATGCACCACAATGGAAATTAGTACATCCATTCAAGATGATTTCCTGCATAAACCTCTAGCCCATGCAAAAAAAAAAAATTTTTTTTAAATGCATTTTGTTTAGCTGCCATTAGAGTCTAATTGCTCATTTTTATTGCAATACTGATAGTCATAATACTTTGTGACTTCATACCAACTACGTGGAATTAATATACAAGCACCCATTTCATTTATCTGTGCAATCTAGATTTAAATAAGCAATGCTTGTGTTCTGACAGTCCTGCAAGTTAAGTCTTAAAATACTATGCTACAATAAACATGCAGCTAATTTTTTATTAAGGAAAAGACAACAAATGGTCACAATTGTGCAAAGTCACATAATTTTATTGTCCTTGATAAAAAGATCGTGCAATTGAGTGCATCTATCATAAAATGTTCACAAGCATCAGCAACAAAGATTCAGTATCTAATTCAGACCAGCCTGGAATTAGTGGTCCGCTTGAGGTCATTATTACAACTGCTAAAAACAAACCGTTTTACCCTGCTGTCAGTGTTGTTAGCATATGGTCACAAAAACCCTGCCATGAAAATACTAGGATTGCTACATGCTGGTGCAGTCCTTTAGAAAGTACTGGAGGGGCCAGCACTTTAAAATCCGTGAACCTTCAACTGCTCCTCCTTTACGATGTTGATCTGCGAAATAGAGAATGAAAATGAGTAACTGCTTAAACCAATTTGATTTAGTCAAAAACCACAAGGGCAGTTAAATTAACCAATTCAGACACACTTTGTAAAGAGAAACAGCTTGCAACTAGTAATATGATAGTCCAAACATAAGCATACTCTACCTCCAGCAGAAACTGACAGATATTCTTCCTTTGGTCCCCTTGTAACTGAATCACCTCTCCATACTCCGGGTGCTCGATCACCGTACCATTGCAGGCAAATTTCTATTAAATAAAACAGTGCAATATTACTCAACCTCAAATGGCACTTTGGGAGAAATGTTTTCAAATAACTGAAGTCAGAAAATACCTTTTTAAAGGCTTTTACAAGTTTCTTTTTATCATAATCATCGGCGATGCCTTGCACTGTGGTCAGCGTTTTGCGGCCGTTCCGTTGCTGAATCCTTATGTGGATTTTATCCTCAGTCCCAGCCGGGAGCAAGTCGTCACCCTTAGTTGCATCAGCAAAGGGATCTACAGAGAAACAATGAAACAGTTCAGTCTTGGTTACAAGACGTAAATCTCACATATGCAATAAGAGCTCAAGACTGCAGATGAACTGAAAGTCACACAATGTGAAGGAGATCAAATAATGAGCAACATCTGATTGTGGTTTGTGTCACCAATATACACACACGTTTTTTCCTATCTGTAGGACTTGAGTGACTTCTTAGACAAAATCTGGTCACAAACATACTTTATTTGATTACCAGATAACAACTTTTAAAAGTAATCTTACACGTTTAACTAAAAGGCAACAATATTTAGTCAAGGGGAGTATAAATAGGAAAATAGGTTGTCTAAAAACGCGAATACTATTATTCTCCCTATGACTTCTAGTTTTAAAATTCTGATATTTTCACGTTTCCACTCATACGTTTCCTTTTTTTTTTTTTAAATAAAAATGCTAGTTACTTATTGCCTTTACTGTATTTAAGCAATATTTTCGCACCAATTCATTTATAAGCACACAGGACAAATTACTCAGACAATGCCCGAGATGATTTCCGTTTTGTTAGCTCGCGCACGATGCGTGCAACTTACCGAAGGACTGGAGGTTCTGTATATTGGACATGCGATATTACTGCGATTACTTTAACAGATGAAAGACGTCGGCGATCAATGCCGCTAGCAGATGCTTAGATTTGTCGTTATTTTATAACACGGCCTCGAAACCACAGAGCTGCTGCTTCTAATCTGCCTGATGCAACTTCCAACGAGCCTCTAACGTGGGACACAGCGGAAGTGCTTTAATGCACTATGACAAAAGGCTTTAAGTGCATTTACAGCTGCATTTAATTTAGGATCATATATTTGTAGATAAGAAAGCAAGATTATCTTAAGAGAACACACACACACACACATACATACATACATACATACATATATATATATATATATATATATATATAATAAATATCTGTTGAGAATATACTCTATTAACAATTTCCTTTTTCTCCCTTATGTTTTAAGTGAAATAAATAACTGCAAACCCCATTAAAACACTAAACTGCTGTTTTGAAAATTGCTGTTTTGAATAATCCAAGACGATTTTTACGATTTTTACAAGGCGATCCTACTTGTTGTTAATTACTAATATATAATAAATAAGAAATAAAAACATAAAAGGTGTAAAATAAAAAATAAATGTAAATAAAAACACTGTATTTTTTTTTAAAAAGCCTTTCATGTATCCGTATAGTAATAAAATTGTAAATTGTGATATTGTGAATTCTTTGTTCTTGTTATCTAATCATTTTATTATATTTATTTTGACTGCTTTACTGATTTTTTGCGCATGGAGTACAGGGGGGAAAAAAAGAAGTAAAATATGCCTCTCACAGCATAATGTTATTTAACCAGGTGGTTTATTTTCTTGTGGGGGTCTTTAAACAACCCGGAAGTAAAGCTAACTAATCTGTAGCTCATAAATGAACGTTTTCAGACGATTCCAACACGCCATATTGGTTATAATGTAATTGTATGTTATCATCACAATATTTATGCCTCCCAAAATGGTGTATTATATAAATAACAAAGATTATATTCCTATGCTTTTACAGGCAAAGACCTAGCCACTACATGCGCTGCATGGCCACATGCTACGCCGACACTAGAGGACGCTAAAGAGAAAACACTGGGCTTGTTTTACTGTGATAACACAGGCACGGTATTCCCATTATAATGTCCTCCTTTGTGGTTGTTTTCGCTTCATTTTAAATGTTTAGATTGATCTGAATAAGAAATGGAACAAAACTGAATGACCATAACTGATTGAGGTTTTCTTATCTTTCTAACGTCTGTAATTTTATTGTCTTGTTATGTGATTATTTTATGATTCTATGTTACAGTTCATTTAAAAATTGTTAATAAGGTAATGAACAGAATACTTTTTTCACGCTTTACCGTTATTGTCCAGCAGGCGGCACTAAAGGCAACGATTGTTGATTTAGACCACCGCCGAAGAAGTGAAGACGTATGTAATAGCGATTGATTAGCTGAATTTAACAACGCAGTCTTTCGGTTTTACAATGGGAAGGGTGGAGTCACCGGTGAGATTAACAACACCGGTGCTCATAACCTAAGAACAGAAGAGCAGCGGACCTGACAGGAGCTCAAGAAAGCCTCTCAACGAAAATCTAAGCAAAATATGTTTTCTCTTCCTACAACCTTTCAGTCGCAGGTATGAGGACATTTAATTGTTATTTTCAAAGGCCTTTTTGTTGAATAAATGAGTGGCTTTAGCGAGTAATACTGACCTAGAATGAGAAACTCAACAGTGTAAGTGAGACTCTTAATGACAAACATTGATTTTGTAAATGTAATCTGATTTAAATAGATATTTAAAACAGTAACATCGATTACTGTTAAAAGTTTATTTTAACAACATCATATTTCTGGCTCATTTTGACGCTGTATAGACCTGCAGTCACTCTTCAAACAGATTACATCATCTTCATTTCCATCTGTTGAGATTCTTCTTAGTTTTTCTTCATTTTTGATTGAACATATACTGTACTGATGTTCTACATGCATGTATTTTATTGAAGTATTTTTAGTTAATTTTTGTGTTTTCTGATGACATTGTTATGTAAAAGTACCTTCATGCTGTTATACAACAACAGCTGTTTAATAGAGAGACTGAGTGTGTACGTGTCTGGAGGGAAGTTTCAGGAGTGTGTCAGTATGTCAGGAGTGACATAACTGACCTACAGACAACATACTCTATTAACAATCATATATAGAGAGCTTATCAGTCACTTTGCCGTATGATAATTTAAGGACTGGCAATCTATTGGAGTTTTATTCTTTTATTTACTAACCAGTATTTTCCACACTAGGTTATTCAATGTGACCAAAATGTTCTCTTTTTTTAGGGAACAGTGCCTTTGACCCATCTGATCAATGTGGTCCAGTACCTGAAGAGTTCAGCCAACTCGGCCGTAACCACATCAGTCCAGAGTCTACAGAGAGACCTTTCACCTGGACATGACCCACTTCTCAGTGAGGTATGATAGTCACGACAACAGCACGCACTGCTTTATATCATGTGCATGTTAGAGTTTACACTAGGTTATTATAGTTAACTAAAAGCAAACCAGTTTTATTGCTTGAAATAATATATATGTATATATATATATATATATATATATATATATATATATAAATAAACTGAAATAAAAAAACAAAAACAAATGTACTTTATTGGAGCTAGTTGCCAGTGCAACATTTCTTATTTTTATTTAGTTTAACCTGATGTCCTTAAATAACTAAAACATAAAAAAGAAAATAATAAAAACTAAATAGACATATAAAAATATAAAAAACAATTATGAAAACTAAAATTAAAATAAAAATGGAAAATCTAAAAATAAAAATATTCAAAATAATACTAAATTAAAATACAGTATAAAAATGCTAACTGGCCTGTTTTCACAGCCCAAAGTAAACTTAAAGGACCTGGGTCTGTCAGAGCTGAGGTTCAGTCATGTACATGATGTTCTGGAGGGCCTGCTGCCTTCTATAGATCCAGAGGAGAAATCCATCTCCAGCTCTGCTCAAAACTCAACAGCATGGAGAACGTCTCACATTTCTGCCCCCTCCTTCTTCCAAAACAAATATGGTGAGGTTATCCACAACATGTCGTGTTTTGAAGTATATTTCTCTCTGTGAAATGTTGGTGGGTTAATTCCCTTACAGAACTTGTTTATGCAATCACATGCAATCTTTCTTTATCAACATTGTGCTGTTGAGAAATTAAACATAGGCTGGTCCAGCTTCACAGGGAATGACACTGTACCATTTCAAACCTGCTGTACTTGAAGACTTTGTGCAAGTTAGATCACAAGTAGATAAATACGTAAAGTCAAGTCAATTTTATTTGTCACGTACACAATTATACAGAGTATAACCAGCAGTGAAATGTAAGTAATTGAAGAAAAATACAGCAAAACATGAGGAAGGGGAGGAGAAAAAAATAACCCCCAGACTATGCTCCTTGGGGAGTACAGTGTGAGAACAGAAAAAACACCTCAGCAACAAAAGCACATAATCAATACAACATAGACACACGACTTTGCAACAGGGGAGGTAATCCAGCTCCGGCAGACGGCCATCCGGTCCTGCAGCCAATTCAGCGCTGGTCACAGACCCGCTTGTCAGACTGGCAGTACAAAGCGACAGAGGCGATGGATCAGGGTTGGGAGGTGAATGCATATCTGTATATATCTGTGTAAGAGTTTGTATGTAGTCAGCAGATGTCTGTGGAACGGGGGAGGAACGCAAGAGCATCTCACTGCAGTGCTCTTCCCGGGGTTGTTTTTCCAACAGCGGCCTTGGCCAAGGCCAGTGCTGGTTGAGGGGAGCCGAAGAAGATAAGATTGCAAATGTTTGGTCTTGGGGCGAGTAGCCGCATTCCAATTCCACAGCTACTCTCTTTGTCCATTCTGGTCTCCAAAACCATCAATTTTCCTTTGCAAAGCCGTGAGCTTCTCCGTGATGTAATCCATATTGCGGTTAATAGTCTCAGTCTCAATGCTGACCGCTCTGCCCACTGCTTCAATCATGACGGGCAGCCTTGTGAGGCTTTGAACAGCTGTTCCCGTTTTCTGAATTCTTCGATAACCCAGGGCAAAGCCTAATCCAATCAGCAGAAGACCTGTTATCATGGTTCCGAATAGGTAGATATCTTCAATGTCCTCCACGGAAAGAGCCGCCAGACACACGACCCGCCACCTCTCCCACGCGTCCATCGTGTAGCCAGCTGCGAACGTTCCGGCAGGGCAGTCAGGTTCCCCCGAACCCAAGCTTCTCGTCGAGAAGATGGTGTCAATTGCGTTGAGAGACCAGTTGATCGAATCCATGATTTTTCAGTTTGGAGAGCAGTGCAGAGAGTCTACTGAGAGAGTCTCTCAGTAGACAATAAACGAGACGAGACGAGAGAGCAAGCAGGGAAGGTAAGGGGAAGGAGAGGGAGAGAAAAATTATGCGTCCGCCTCCGTTGAGAGCCAAAGAGAGAGAGCATATTTATTAGGATGTTGAAATATTGTGTTTTATGCACAAACAAAATTCCCAACAGCTTTTCAGTCTTAAAAAGTTTTTTTTCATGTCATTCAGACACTAATGGCCCATTGTATTCTCATCAAAGTGATTGCTATAAATTAAATTGTGTGTGTTCTTGTTAACATAGGGTTCTCTCACATACACACGGGACTCTTTGGCTCTCCGGTGTTTCGCAGGCAAAGTTCCAGCCCCGTCCAGGCAGCCTGCATAGATCTGCATCATCTGCAATGTAATCTTTACCTACAAGTGATCAAAATTTAAAGAGGCATTCACATAAAGGACTTTAACAATAACTCTAACTATGAAATTTTAATAATTGTTATAATTCTGTGGGAATAGTGAAGTTCACACCACAACTATAATGAAAACAACATCAATAAAACATTGTTGTTGAAATCATTTTAGAATATTTTTTTCTTGCTGGTGAACAATGAAAACAATCCATCCTGCTTTAAAGAGCTTGAACATTTAAAGAAACAGACAACAAAACTGCAGTGGTTGGTGTGGATGCTAATATAGTTATTCTTATGACTATCATTTTTTTTGTGAACTGGGCTTTTACTCGGTTACATGCTGTTACATTATAGCTATAAATGAAGTTGTGGGTTTATTTTTGTGTGTCTTTTTGTATTTACGCTTAGTATGGATCCAAAACCGAGGTTTCAAGACAATGAGGTCCAAGACTAGACATCAGCAGTCTGGTTTTGAAGGTCCAGTAGATGCAGAGAATTACACGCTGGCCTTTATGAAGGTTAGTAAGCTTAAATGACACAGGAGAAATAATAGTTAAGGCAAGTCTGGTCTCAGAAATACAACAGAAATATCTGAATGTTCTTAACCTTGTATTTTTCCTTTGCCTTTTATTTGTGTTTTCTGAATCCTTTTCTCTATCGTCTTCAGGGCCTCCTTATGAAGGAAAAGCAAGACATGGGGAATCTTGAACAGTTACTGAAACAGAATAACTTGCCAGAATCTCACCAGGATGCTTTCAAGACGGGCTTCACGGAGGGCTTCATGAAAGCTCAGGCTTTGACACAGAGGACTCAAGGTAATGCTTTTAGGGCTTTTTAAAACATCGTATCTAACATTAGTTAAATAGTAAAAACCATGTTTGCTGCAGGAATTTTGTTCTTACTACTGCTGTTTCTAACAGATTCTGTAAAGAGGACACGTCTGATTATTTTTGTCCTCCTACTGGTGGGTCTGTATGGTGTGTCCAGGAGCCCTCTCTTCTCGGGTAAAGGGTCGTTTTCCGACACTGGTTTGTTTCCCATTTTATTCTTTCCTTATATTTGCTTATCTAAAATATATTGACAGATAGCATGCATTTGACTCTAGCTGTTTTTCTTCTGCCGCTTTTGTAATAATGTAAAATCATAGTGTATGAAAGGATTTGTTGCTGTAGTGTGAAATTCTGAGCAGATGATTAGAATGCAATATGATTAAGTCTTCATTTGATCTATTTACCTATATAGTTCGTTTCCGCACCACCTCTGGTCTGGATTCAGCCGTGGACCCCATTCAGATGAAGAATGTCACCTTTGAACATGTGAAAGGTGTAGAGGAGGCCAAAAACGAACTTCAGGATGTTGTTGCATTTTTGCGAAACCCCCAGAAATTCACTGTGCTCGGTGGTAAACTTCCCAAAGGTGAAACTCTTTACTTCATTTAATTATAGAAATAGGTTTTTTGTTTTTCGTTTGTATAAAATATCTAAACTAGATGTGTATTTTAGGTATCTTGCTTGTGGGGCCTCCAGGAACAGGAAAAACCCTGTTGGCTAGAGCTGTAGCAGGTGAAGCAGACGTGCCCTTTTACTACACCTCCGGGTCAGAGTTTGACGAAATGTTTGTGGGAGTCGGCGCGAGTCGCATCAGAAACCTTTTCAGTAAGCCTTTTAAAGAAAAACAGTCTTGTATTGCCCATAATGCTTCTGCTGTTAATAAAATTGCTCCTTTACTGTTTTTTCTTACAGAGGAAGCCAAAGCTAGTGCACCATGTGTAATATTTATCGACGAACTGGACAGTGTAGGAGGGAAGAGAATTGAGTCTCCCATGCACCCATACTCGCGACAAACCATCAACCAGCTGCTCGCTGAGATGGATGGGTAAGTCAGTTGCTTTTTATTACATTTAATTTCTTCTTTTTGAAAGAAATTGCACAGGTCTGATTTTAGTATTTTGATGATTTCAGGTTTAAACCCAATGAAGGAGTCATTGTGATTGGAGCTACGAACTTTGCTGAAGCTTTGGACAAGTAGGTTTCTACAGCCACCGTTAAAGGGATAGTTCACTCAAAAATGAAAATTCTGTCAGCGTTTACTTACCTTCATGTCCATATTCTTTGAAACTCAAATTGAGATATTTATGAAACCTGAGAAATTTCTCTCCCTCAGTTTGAAGTCAGGTAACCAAAACTTAGAAGATCCAAAAGTGCATAGTAAAATGAATCCATATAAGTCAACCGGTATCTCTCTTGTGAAGAGATACTATCACTTTATATGGTGAACATTATATTTACATGACAGAATTTTTATTTTTGGTTAACTATCCCTGTAATTCAGTGTTTTTACATGCAGGCATGTTTATAATTTAACTTTAGGCTTATAGACTCACAAGTGGGTTCCATAATTTGCATAGAGCAGCTCACATATGCAGAAATACCTTAAAGGCATTAAAGCAACAACTACGAATCCCATTGGTATTCATCTTTAACTAAGAATGTTTGACTCTAGCTTTAACATAAAACTTATAGCAGGTAGATTCTACTGCTTTTTAACTGTTTCCATCTAGACATGTATTTCTCTGATAGGACACTATGTATCTGAAACTGTCTAGTTAACACTTTACTGTCAAGTTATACAATATTTGCTATAAACTTCTTATGATAATGTGTATTTCAGTGCTCTGGTAAGACCAGGCCGGTTTGACATGCAGGTCACGGTCCCAAGACCAGATGTGAAGGGACGCACAGAAATCCTGGAGTGGTATTTGAAAAAAATTAAAGTGGATTCTGGTAAGAATTATTAAGAATTTTTTTTTTTTTTTAATCTTGTTATGACAGTCCTGTAAAATAGTCTGTGTTTGTGTGTTTTGTAGCTGTTGATGCAGAGATCATTGCTAGGGGAACAGTGGGTTTCTCTGGAGCCGAACTGGAGAACCTGGTGAACCAGGCAGCGCTGAAAGCAGCAGCCGATGGGAAAGACCTGGTGACCATGAAGGAGCTGGAGTTTGCGAAGGATAAGATCCTGATGGGTGAGGCCAGTAGGGACGTACAGCTTAGTCTCTGCAACATGTGATGGGGATTAATGCTTTGATCAAGAGATTCTTTCCTGACATTCTCTTCTCTGTCTGTCCAGGCCCAGAGCGCCGGAGTGTGGAGATTGACAAGAGAAATAAGATGATCACAGCCTATCATGAGTCTGGACACGCTATAGTGGCTTATTACACCAAAGACGCAATGCCCATCAACAAAGCTACCATCATGCCACGTGGCCCTTCACTTGGTCATGTGAGTAGCTGGTCTTAATGTTCCAGTAGGTTCTATTAAGCGCTTTTCCCAGATTGGCTAATAAAAATGTCTAAATCTGGATGTGTGAAATATTGTTACAGTGTAGTTCATTAGCTGACACTAGAGGTTTTTTGTGAATTTATTAGTATGGGTTAATGTTGGATATTTAGTTGGCATGCTCATTTCTCATATTAGTTTTTACATTTAGATTACATTTGTCATCATATAATGGTCACTTAAAGTAAACCATTAAATAATTTATTAACACTGTTAAATCTAATCTTTATTTAATCTCTAATAATTACCAATTTTTCATACAATACATTATCATGTTGTGATGCTTTGAATGATATTATTTATATTACTTATATCAGAAGTTATTTTATTAGATTATTGAAAGTTACAAGAATATAAATATAATTTTCTAGTTTTTTATAAGTTTTATTTTAATATCATTTTGATATCAGTAATATTAATGCATTATTAATGATTTTTAATATTGATGCATTCCTAGCCAAGTCCTGATTCAAACACACAGTACAATATTTCATTTGAAGGAAAAAAAAAACTTTTTTTGCTGCTGGATTATGGGTAGTGTTGTACCTAACTGAGAATTCGGACAAGTTGAAATCACCCTGACTTATGGGCTTCTAAAAAGGAAAATATCATTCTTTAACAGTTTTGCGTTTCGATAGATTTTGAATGACATTTTCACATATAAAAAACAACTTTTGAACTCTTAGCTCACCTGCCTTGAGATCTACATGGTTTATTTAACAAAAAAAAACATTTGACAGTAGTTTGCAGAAAGCGCCAGCCCTGCATGAAATTAAAGCTCTTGCTCTCCAGGGTTATACATCATAAACCCATTGTGCCACCTCCTCTGTTCCTCTGGTCTCTCTCAGGTATCCTTGCTGCCAGAGAATGATCGCTGGAGTGAGACACGGGCCCAGCTTCTGGCTCAGATGGACGTCAGCATGGGCGGCAGGGTTGCTGAGGAACTGGTGTTTGGAAATGATCACATCACTACAGGTAACTGATCACTGCTACTTTGAATTCGTGGAAATATCAACATTATGATGTTTTATTGGTTCCTCCTACAGGTGCATCCAGTGATTTTGATGGAGCCACTAAAATAGCACAGATGATGGTGACACGGTTTGGAATGAGTGACAAGGTAAAAAAATCATGTGACCTTAAAAAAAATTCACTTTTTTTTTTTTTTTTTTTTTACCAAACTTTTTTTTTTTTTTTTAATCAAAAACAAAAACTTGTTTAATTTGTTTACCTGCATGTCGTGTGTCAATTATCAGACATCAAAGAACCATGGACATGCAAATGTGTTGGTAAATTACTGAAATATTAACTAACTTAAAATCTCAGGTGGTACTTCAAGTTAATATTGTAGGTCAAAGGGATTTGACTTGGATCATATTTTAAGTGAAAATATTGAATATATTCAAAAAGAAATGAAGCAAATAGCTGTTTGGAGAAGCCATTTGAGTCCATCCACGTGCTTAAGCCATTAGGGATGTGTAAGCGCTCACATTCCAGACTTAAATCTGGGTTTCATCCTAATCCCTTCCCCGGCGCTCAGTTCATACTCCACGTCCAGAAATGAGCAGCGCACATGCAGGGTTTAAATTACACTCACATCCGCCCATCTCTAACGTTAGGATCCTGTCGTAATCAGAAACTTGTGTGAAGCCTTTGTGCATTACTATTGTGTCTGTAACTGCAGTTCACTCACCTCTCTGTGCTTTGAGCAGCTGGGGGTCATGACCTACAGTGACCTGACGAACCACAGCCCGGAGACCCAGGCTGCTGTAGAACAGGAAGTCAGGGTGCTGTTGCAGGTAAGTGTTTAGTTTTTGTTTGTCAGTGATATTTGACTGATGATTGTGTAAATTCATCTTCTAATTGTCTTTTTCAGAACTCGTATAAAAGGGCAAAGAAGCTACTTAAGACCTACAGCAAAGAACACAAGCTGCTGGCCGATGCCCTGCTAACTTACGAGACTCTAGATGCAAAGGAAATCCAGATGATCCTGGAGGGAAAGTCACTGGATCCCAGATGATGAAGTCTTGGATCAACAGAGACATTTCAAGGCACAATCTTACTTTATTTGTAAATAGAAATGTTTGTAACAAGAAGGGCTTTTGAACGACTTTCTAGCCTTCTCTCTTAATATTTTTCATTTTTTAGACAACACGTTGGCTTTCAAACACTTAGCTAACAGAAATTCAGATATATTTTCTATTAATTTGAGAAGGTAATTTGATGTCAAAAGTACATATGCCTGAGCATTGAACCAATAGGTAATGGCTACAAATGAAATGATGTTAATTCTCTGCTTTGTTTTAAAAAGCTATAACAGGAAGAGGATGATTTTCATTATATGTTTTATTCGTCCTATTATTTGTTACCCAGTCACCAGATTGAAGCACTTGTTTATAAGTCATTTTATGGAATGGATAAAAACAGGAAGCTCATAAATGGTGCATTTTACTTGAAGGCAAATGGCAAACCAGGTTGTCCCTTTATCAGTAACCATAGTAGTATAGATTGTTCACTTTTTCCATGCAGCCCTAAACCACAAACCAATTACGAATGTGACTTCAGAATGTCAGTATTATTTTAACATCCACAGATACAGAATAAATATATCTGTAAAAGCATACCTGAACTATTGACTCAGAGTACTGTAGATTTTTGCCTAGTTTCCAATGGACCTTACTAGCCCCTGATTCTATTCATTAAGTTATTTATTTGAATATACTCTTCCAGGGGTTGATAAAAGCCTCTTGCCCCATCCTCCGCCACATTTTGGTTGTCTGCATGTGTGTGTATGGCTCAGGTGACTGCACTGTTTTTTATGTGTTTGAAAAATTGTTAGTGTGCTTTCTTTTGAAGTTAAATACATGTTTATTTCTATTTACCTCAGAAATTAACATGGCAAGACTATAAATAAAGTTTAAAAAAAGCCTATTTCCTTGTCGTTTCCTGAAAGTAAGAATGTTAAGCTGGGATTTTGTTTGAGATTGAAATGAACACTGAAATGAATTTGGTTTAATTTCATGGATCTTTTTCAGAGGCCCAGAATAAAAGACTAGCAGTAAACCATTCAGTCTGAAAATTGAAGGTATCGTGTTAGGTGTGCTGAGATAGTCATTGGTTATCTTATTTCAAATTGGTGGTCTACACACATTCAGGTCCTTTTTTCTCATCATGTGTTACATGTTTCTAAATGGAAGCAAATTAAAGCCAATCATGAATTAGAGAATCACCCCAATAGCTTTAAGACAATAGCTTTGTTGTGTCCAGTGAGGGGAAACTGCAATCATTGTTTGCATCTTTACCCAAGTCTGTAATTACAGAGTTTTGTTTCAGACCACCACAATTACTGGTTACAAGATGAAGGATTGCACATTTAAAGACCCTTTGTTGAAAGAAATGTGCTTTCCCATTGGTTTTCAGTTGTGAAAGGCTTTATAAAAATGCCTAGATGTTACTGGGAGCTGATGAATACTGGCCACAACCATGAGGAGACCAGCAGAGCTGAGAGATGCTTGTGCTTTGTTTTTAATTTTTGCAAAGAGACATAATGATCTTTGAAAAAAATCATTGCTAAAATGGACGAGGATATTGCTATCATTGGAATCGGATGCAACTTCCCAGGAGGTAAATGTTATGTACTACTGTATTACTTATTTTGTGACAATGCTGTGTGCATTTGCATGACTGATCTACTACCTTCAAAGGTGAGGGTGTTGATGGTTTCTGGAAAGTTCTTGTAGAGGGAAGGAACTGTGTGGAACAGATTCCAGATGAAAGATTTGACACATCAGAGTGGTTTCATCCTGATGAGAGCAAACCAGGAAAAACACAGACGACCAAAGCTGCTCTCATTGAAGGGTAGGAATAATCAGTTCATGATGATGCAGTTGAGGTTTATAGTTACTAAAAAGGTGGAATGATGAAGTAAAAGGGTTTCTTTTTTGCAGATTCAATGAGTTTGATCACAGGCTCTTTGGCATCATGGAGGCTGAAGCTGATTACATGGACCCTCAGCAGAAACTGTTGCTGCAGTGTGCATACCGAGCTCTAGAGGATG
The DNA here is from genome assembly GCA_021397915.2 of Tor tambroides. Taxonomy (NCBI): domain Eukaryota; kingdom Metazoa; phylum Chordata; class Actinopteri; order Cypriniformes; family Cyprinidae; genus Tor; species Tor tambroides. Next base: position 27,218 of record JAFVLL020028741.1, on the reverse strand, counting down.
CTGGGATACCCTTGGAAAAAGTGAGCGGGACCAGAACAGGGGTTTACATAGGTACATACATTTGATAAATCTAATGCAAGTTCACTTTTTGATTGTTTTTAACTTTAGGATACTGATACAGTGTTGTGTTTGATTTCAGGACTTATGAACAGGGACTATGAGACACTTTTGAACAACTGTCCCAGCACAATAACCCACTATAATGGCACTGGAACAGCTATGAGTGTAGCTGCCAACAGAATTTCCTTTGTCTTCAACCTGACTGGACCTTCATTTGCCATTGACAGTGCATGTTCTTCATCCCTTGTCGCCCTTCATTCTGCGTGTCAGGCCATTAGACAAGGTAATGAAACTATTTAAACTCTGAAGTCTGTTCATTGCCTGATATTCACATTGTTAATTATCCTTGTTTTACCTCATCCTTAGGGGACTGTGAAATGGCTCTGTGTGGAGGGGTCAGCTGCATCCTTGAACCTCGAGTCTTTGTGGCCCTCAGCAAGGCAAAGATGATCTCACCTGAGGGCACAAGCAAGCCATTCTGCCACACAGCAGATGGCTATGGTAGAGGGGAGGGATGTGGTATAGTCCTCCTGAAGCCTTTGAAAAAGGTAGATATTTTACTTTTTAAAATTATTCATAATGTTAATATTAAATTCATTTATAGTTTATAATAAGGCAAATGTCTTTTTTCAGGCTCTTGAGGACTTTGATCATATTTGGGGAATTGTGAACAAGACTGCAGTAAACCAAGATGGCCACACCGTCACACCGATCACCAAACCCTCCATGACCCAGCAGGAGGCTCTACTGCGCATGATCTACTCCTCTGAGAATTATCTAGCAAATGTCCAGTATGTAGAAGCTCATGGGACTGGAACACCAGCAGGAGATCCGGTTGAAGCAGGAAGTATCTCAAAAATCATTGCCAAAGCAAGACCTTCAAGCTCAGGGCCTCTGTATATTGGCTCTGTTAAGAGTAACATCGGACATACAGAATCTGCAGCAGGGGTGGCAGGACTCATAAAGATTCTGTTAATGATGAAACATGAAACCATTGTCCCCTCCGTGTTCTACTCGGCTGAAAATTCAAGTATAGATGCTAAAGCTCTCAATCTTAAAATCCCCACCAGAGCTGAAAAATGGCTTTACTCTGGATCCAGGATAAGGATGGCTGGATTAAACAGCTTTGGGTTTGGTGGCACCAATGCTCATGCCATCGTCAGCGAGTATGTTCAAGCAACAGTCTCCGACAGCCACACTCTTGAACCCTTAAAACTGCTTCCACTGTCTGCAGCCACGGATCAGTCTCTTCAGTTGTGCATAGCTGACACGTATCAGAGGATTTCAGCAGATGAGACAGTTGATCTACAAGCTCTTGCTTATACAGCCGCCTGCAGAAGAAGCCACATAACACACAAATTTCGTAAAGTCTTCGCTGCATCATCTGTCTCAGAATTAAAATCACTACTCAAAGCTAGCATGAACAAGAAATTATCTCCAACAAAACAGAACTTAAAGTTAGTTTTTGTATTTTGTGGGAATGGCGTTACTTATAGGGGAATGTGTAAGCAGCTACTGAGAGAAGAACCTGCATTTAGGGACAAGGTCAAAGAGGTTGAAAACTACTTCCAGAAGTTTAGATGCACCAGTATTTTGCAAAAAATTGCAAATTGCTATGACAATGAAGATATCACTAAACCAAGCGTTGTCCAGCCACTTCTCTTTGCAATCCAGGTTGCAGTTGTTCACCTTTTTAAGAACTGGGGCATAAGACCGGATATTGTTCTTGGACACTCTGTGGGAGAGGTTGCAGCAGCTCATTGCTCTGGCTTGCTGTCTCTTGAGGATGCAGTAAAGGTTGTCTACCATCGCAGTGTGCTGCAGACCAAAGTGACGGGTGGGAGGATGCTTGTCGTTGGTAACGTTCCTGTTCCAGCTGTTCTGGAAATTCTCCCTACATACACAGGAAAGATTTGCCTAGCTGCTGTGAACAGTCCTATGTCATGTGTGCTGTCAGGTGATAAAGAAGCAGTTTATAATGTGCACCAGAAGCTTCAGTCTACATTCAAGGGTAAAAACCTGTTCCTTCTTGTCTTGGATGTTCCCGCTGCCTACCATAGTCATATGATGGATCCTATACTGGGCCAAATCAAAGACAGCATTGGACATTTAACTCTGAATGAAAAGGAGTGTGAACTTTTTTCTACAGTAACAGGAGAGATGTGTCGTCTAGGGGACTTTGTCACAGGTGAATATTGGGCAAGAAACATTCGAAAGCCTGTTGCATTTGAACAAGCAATTAAATCAGTTTCCAACCACACAAGGAACACAGTCTTTGTGGAAATTGGTCCAAGACGGGCTCTGCAGAGGAACATCATGGAGATCCTGGGAAATGACACCACAGTGCTTCCTTCAGTGCATCCAGATAAAGACCATGAGACAATTTTCTCAGCTGTATCAAAACTGTTTGAACTGGGGATCAATGTGAAGTGGGACGAGTTCTACAAAGGGTTTGAAATGGAGCTTGTTGCTTTCCCAAGATATCAGTTTGAATGTCAGAAGAATGAGGTATACTTTGAGGATGTAAGACGGGGAAATGACACAGTCTCTCGCAGTCCACATCCACTGATAAGTCCAAGTAAACGTGATGGCAAAGTTATCAAGTGCAACCTGTCAGCAGCTACTACCTCCTACCTTTGGGAGCACAAGAACAATGGCATCTCCATTGCTCCAGGGGCATTGTATGCTGAGTTGGCTTTTGCATCCATAATGGAAACTGCTATTCCAAAAAAACCTCTGAACTCATTTCAGCTCACAGTCAACTTTCAGAGTTTGCTTGTTCTAACTAAGAACTGCCCTCCTCTCAGAATCACAGTTGAGACATCCAAGGATGCAACCACTTTTCAGGTTCAGTCCTCTATTACTGTGCATGCATCAGGCACCATCAGCCATGAAGGTGGTCCAGCTATGATCGAACAACAAACCATTCACCTCGACACTGTTTTAAAGAGATGTCCATCAGTCATTGAAACAAAGGATGTGTACAACACTCTTAAAGACATAGGATTTGAGTACGGACCCAACTTCAAACAACTTGATGACATTCATTATGGACAAGAATTCAAGGAAGCAGTGACCAGTCTCAGGATTCCAGAGGAGGTACTTGACCATTTGTATGAGTATTGCTTGCATCCTGTGGTCCTAGATTACTTCTTGCAAATGTCCTCAGTTTTAGCATTAGTCTCTAGCACCATCAGGCCTGGATTTCCCTCTGCCATTGGGAGTATGGTTATAGCTGCACCTCCCTGTAAAGAGATGTTCATGTATATGAGATTGACCAAAGAAATGCCCGACTACTTTGAGGTTTGTGGTTGTTTCACTGACAAAGATGGTCATGTGTTGATTGAGCTGAGGGATGTCAGAATTAATTTTCTGGGAAGACATGCACAGATCAGGGAATCATGTTTCTTTCATAACCAGAAGGTTGGCATTCTTACTGACAGCAATTTCCCCAGTAGAATCAAGGCTTTGGTCTTTGAAGACACCTTGGGTATCGCAAAAGGTTTAAAGCCGTATTTGCATCCAAAATCTGTGCTTGTTCCTCCACCTGATTTAACAAAAGGCTTAGCCTTGCAGGTCCCAGAATTATTGTTGAAGTCTCCTTGCAGGGAAGCAGATATGGAACTGGATACGATCCTGTTTATGTGGGGCATTCAGAATATTAGTCACCTCCAGTCTGAAGTCATTCTGGAGTCCTTGGTAGACAGCTGTGATCTTTACCGTCAGGTTGTTTTGTCTTTAAAAAGCTGCAGTCATGCATGTTCCATCCGTGTCATTACATACAGGTCAGCAGAAGGGACAGTTGAAAGTATAAGTCCTGGATTTGTGCTATCTGGCATGACAAGGGCATGTGCTGCTGAGTTGTCAGGCATCTCTTTCCAGCTCATTGACCTTTCCACAGTGTCAAGAGAGGATATAGAAGCACTGGCCCATGTGCTTAACTCACATAAGACCCAAGAGTGCCCAGAAGTCTTCATCAGCAAGGGGAAGGTTTACTCTGCTGTGATAACTCATACTCCTGTCACCACAATTAGGGAAGTGAAGGCTGAATCAAAAGCCCTACAGCCCCGAGACTTCACTTTGCAGACAACCAATCCCTACAGGATGACCAGCTTATCAGCTTTGCCTTCAGCAAGTTCAGTCCACACTATTGAGGGGAAAAGCATCGAGGTAAAGCTGAGTAAGGTTTGTGTGCACTCATCGGATTATTTTCCAGTTAGTACTTCAGAACTAAAGTTTGGTCAGACGATGTACTGGAACAAGCACGCAATTCACAACCACAGTCTCATGGCACTTGATTTCAGTGGGATAATTACAGCTGTGGGAAAGGATGTCAACAAACTTAAAGTGGGTGACCATGTTATCTGTTGTTACCCTGTAAAAGCAACTTCTAAAGTTGTTCTCCCAAAAGATGTGTGCTTCAAAATAAAAAGGCTTCCATTCCTAAAGGACGCTCCCTGTGTTTCATACATTTTCCTGATCTGGGAGATACTGCAGTGTGCATTACCCAAGACCAAACAACAGCAAAGGTTAGGCATCTTCTCTACTGTTCATGATTCAGCTTTGGTCAACTTATTGACACTCATAGCAAGCAAATCAGGCTGGAGTGTTTTTACAGAGAGTGAGATGAGTGGATTAGTCCAAAATACAAAGCAGTGTCTTCTTTTTGTGATTCTTCCACCATACGATTGCTCACTTTTGACAGAGATTGTCAGTGTTGCTAATGCAAATCACATCATTGCAGTACATGGCATCCGTGAGCCATGGTACTCAACAATAGATGTAATGCAGAGGGACAGTGAGAGAACCTACTTCCAGACTCTTGAGATGTCCAAAATCTTCCAGAAATCGCGCCTTCAGGCATATGGAGCTCGGCTACAGAAGTGGCTGAAGGGAATGCACTTGCACCAAGCATGCCCATCAATACAAAGCAGTACTTTTCAGGTGGTGCTCCCTGAAATTATGCCTTCGCAGTCTGCAGAGCATTCTGGATCTTATTTCAGTGCAAGAACTCTAGACTTGATAGCTCTGGCCAGTGACGATTCAATGAGCAAGGTGTCTGCTATCCCTTTGCTTCCAAGAACAAAGCAGCTGTTCTCAAAGAGAGGTGTGTACATAGTTACAGGTGGTCTTTCTGGTTTGGGATTTGAAACTGTTAAGTTTATTGCCCACAGGGGTGGAGGATG
>JAFVLL020028741.1:0-21872 GCA_021397915.2 Tor tambroides | reverse complement strand
TGCCGACACCGTGAGCACGAGCCAATGAAAACACATAGTCCCCTGTTCCCTATTTTAATTGGGATATTTTAGTGCTATTAGCAGCAAAGGCTCCACACCTCCTTCCCAAAACATTACAAATGCAGATCCGCACCCCTTCATGGTCATTGAACCAGGTACAATCTAGAAACTCAGGTGTCTCCGAAAGCAAGCGGTGGATGTGTCTGGCAACCTTCTCCGTTGATGAAGGTTGAGCTAAGACTAGAACAGAAGAACTGGATGAATGCCATCATTTTGAGGAGCTGCTGTTTTGAGGTTGAGTGTGTAGACTGAAAAGAAGGGGGTTTTCGGGCTCTGAGGGACTGACACCATATGTTATGTCAGCATTCATTACACTTTTATAGAGGCCTACAGTGCTTTGCTTTCAACGGAATATGTTATCCGTGTATATGATGCGTCTGCTTAAAGATGTTCGCAGGAAACCGTTTTAATATTTGATTTTTAATCTATCAAAAGTGATAAATTGGCAAGGTAGGTGTACACCGATATCAATTATATATCGCCATCTGCTGGTTTCAAAAGTACCGACATATAGATTAATTTGTACAGACAGCCTCACAAAGAGACACATGGAGATCAGGGGGAAAACAATGGAACTTTTCTATTCTGAACATTTCTTTCTTCCTTTCTCAAAGGAATAAGGAATGATGAATCTAAATAAAGAGTCCACATAGATACCGGTAGTAAGGCAACTGGCTAAACTGAGTATATTTATTTTTAGCACATAGAGGAGACATATGTAACCATGAAGACTCAAAAGTTTAATTGAACCAGCAGTTTTAAATGTTAGTTTTAAACAACTAATACTTATAAATTAGAATAATATTTGTAAATATTGTCATCCAAACAAAAAATTTGAATATTATCATATATGTTTTAGTAGTTGCTGGATGAACAAGTGAAAGTAAATCAGAGATGGACTGCATAATTAACATAGATTTCAACTGAAAAAATGAAGTATGTTCTCAAGACCAGTTTTATTTTAGTATATTTTTTATTAATATTTTAAATTAGCTGTTGTTTTTATATGTCCAGTTTTCATTTTCATTTTTTGTTTAATTTTTAGTATTTTTTTTCTTTTAAATAATTTTTTAAATAATCTTTTAAAAAATATTTTATTTAGGTTTTATTTTTTATTTCAGTTTTAGTTTTTTTTTATTTCAATTTATTAATTTTAGTGCTTCTTCTAATGTTAAGAATTCATAAATTAATTTTCCACAACTCAAATGTAATATAAACTAGTACTTTTTGGTCAAGTTAACATGCTGGAAAAAAATGAGCTGGTTTTACAGGTGTTTTTGCAGTATTTAGCAGGTGAGGATGTCAGACCTCCTCACCAGCTAAATCAACTGAACACTGGACTGCAAGACTGACTAAGACCAGCAAATCATCTTAGGCTGGTTTAAGTAAGCCTTTTCTTCAGGGTACTATTTTTTTTGCATTGATGAATTTTCCCTGTTTCATGATGTGCAAGCTCCATTTTTTTCTGGGTCTGTTGGTCAGATATGACAGCAATACTCGAATAAAGGTCGGGGTCAATGTCACTAGCTTTATTTATTACCAATATCAACCCGAAGTGAAACAGCATCTGAAGCTGAATCACTGCTTATAGAGACATGAGTGGAGAGGGGTGAATGCTCGGGAATGCAATACCACACAAAAACAATAACAGCTGGCTGGCCTCTGGCTAAACACAAACAAAAATAATGGAATCTGCTGACTGCCAGACGGGCATTTAACAGTTTTGTCCAATATCAAGCTCTCATGTGGAATTAATACATATGCATGCATAACCATTCCTTTCCTTTTTCATATTTAAACACACGATAAGCGCATAAAACTCAGTGAGTTGTAAAATGGCTTTTAAGCCTCTTAAAAAGTGATAGAGATCAATTGTTCAGATATGAATGGACTGATTGTTAAAATGAGTGGGGGGAAAGAAAACAATAAAGCATTAAGAGCAGGAAGAGTGTGCTGATGAATCGGAGACATCCATCATTAACTCTGTGTGTTTGTCTGGTGGAGGTAATGGAGTGGAGCGGAGAGGACGGTGGACAGCCCCAGGCATCCACACGTGCTCCGTCTGTTTCCGTCTTATTCAGACACCAGCCACTAAACTACTGAGGCCAAAACTCAGCACTTCACTCCTACACATCTTAATGGACAAACTGTCTTTGGTTTTTACAAGCTGGAAAAAATTTACCCTGCGTAGCGAGCGAATCGTTATTTGAGTCGAATGAATCGTTCGAACCGGTTCACAATAGCAGCTATGGATAGCAACGTCTCCAAGATGCTTCAAGAAACCTACCTGCAAAGCTACAGTACTGTGAAAAGTTTTAGGCACTTGGGTAAAAATGCTGTAAAGTGAGGATGCTTTCAGAAATAATAGGTCTCTTGAAGCATCTTGGAGACGTTACCACGGTTCTTCTGGATTTAGTCTGTCTCAGTTTGTTCTGTTTCTTCATGTCATTCCAGACAGACTGGATGATGGTGAGATCAGATCTCTGTGTGGAGCACTGGCTGCTGTCAGACTCCTTGTGCAAACAAAAATCTTACTGGATTATTACAACTGATGGCAAAAATAATGTTTGTAAATGTAAACTGTTATTTCCTACTGACACACTACAGCAAAAGATAGAAATAACTGACTTAAAACCATTTTTTTTGTTGGTGAAAATATTAGTGGCCTAAGACTTTTGCACAGTAGTGTATAATATTTTGCTTTCTCTCTCTCACCAACATGCACACACACACACACACACACACTGATATCCCTATCATATGGGTTCATGCCATAGGCGTAATGGTTTTTCTACTGTAAAAATAGTTTTTTCTGTCCCGTTACCCTAACCCTACACCTAAACCTAACCCTCACAAAACTACAGTTGTTTTAGGTTTTCAAAACACTTCATTCTGTATGACTTAGAGTATAAAGCTGTTTTCCTCATGGGAACCAAATAAATGTCCCCACAGGATCAATGTTTGCTGTTATTACTATACCTGTGGGGACATTTGGACCCCATAATGCAGGGAGTACCAGTACACACACACAGCACGTAGACACAAACACACACCACAGAGACACACACACATTGTAACGGCAAAGTCAAGATCATTTATTACAGTTTCTACCTAATCAACAAAGCTGAGTTCTAACACTTTCTTTTTTTTCTTCCTTTCTTTATGTCCTTTCTCTACCTCCCCTTCTTCTTATTGAGGTATATCTGCCTTCTTTCAGGGCGTGCATCACAACGAGCCCTGTAGCGTCACTGCTTTTCTGCAGCAGACAACGGCGCCATTTCCTGACAAATACATGCATACTATTTAAGCAACTCTTTCTTTTAAATGCATAATATAAATTAATTATAAACACTTATGAAATTTTTACATCAAATGTTACAATATGTCCACCCTGTTACAGTGCAAAACATAACACGGTGGACAGTAACAGGAGGGACATTTTATGCTAAAGTCAGCTGTTGCTACTCATGTGATAAACAACAAGCTAGTAGTGATCACCGAGGAAGATTTTTAACCATATTTTCAAAATTACAAAAAATGATTAGTTTACATTAGAAATAAGCATAACAGAGTGGACATGTTATGCTTTACCACATCAGTGAATCATTATAAAACACTGAAAAACGGGTGAATTAAAGATCGTTAATTACTCTGCTTCTTGTAGATAGTTTGCCACCAAAAAGTGTTATACTTCCTGAGAATCGTGTTATTAGAGAAACATTCAAGGGCCGTGTTCAGAGTAAAAAAAAAAAAAAAAAAAAGTATAAATAAAAAATATTTTGTTGAAGAACATTATAAATAAGAATATACAACAATATTGGAAAAAAATGGAATTTGTTTGATTTTTATTACTTATATTTGTGGCTGAAGTTATACAATCTTACTTGGGGACATGGCAGTTTAGCCTACTTGCACTAAAATAAGAGTAATTATTTTCAATTAATTTTTAAGTACATATTTGTGTTTGATTGTAGAGGGGCAGTAACTTTGTAAGATTAGCATTCAGAAACAAGTATTAGCCCATTTTTACACAAAATATACCATATTATGTCATGGGGACTCAAATGACACCGAATGCTTGGAATGACCCTAAAAGGAATCTTTTTGGTTGAAAGTATTCAAAATATTTGAGTCACTGGGTTGAAACAAAATGCCCAACACTTCTTTTTAACACTTGTATTGTATTTTGGAGTTATTAAAAGGACCTTGCGTTTTCTCAAAATACAAAGAACATGACTTAAATGCTTTAATCGCTACAAAGAGTTTTATTTATTATAGAGTTTTAGAATTATTTTTCAGACATTCAACTTCAGACTGTCGTGCTGTGGTAAAAAGTTTTTGAAATGCCCACACAGCCTCTGTGAGATTGGCGTCCCTCAGTCATAAAGGGCCATTCCATGCCCTTTAAAGAGGATTACGCTCATGTTTGAGCCTGGCGGGACAGCCAGGACACTGCAGACTTAGGCCACAGCTGAAGGGATTTCCAGCCCTGACAATGAGCCAAACTACAAGAGAGTGAACAAAAGCAGTTCACCAACCAGAAACATTGTCAATATTATAAACTTCCTCCAAATAATGCACCACAATGTAAATTAGTACATCCATACAAGATAACCTCCATCATGAACCTCTAGCCCATGCTAAAAACAAGCACACTTTTGAAAGTATTTTGTTGAGTTGCCATTAGAACCTAATATAAATTGCTAATTTTTATTGCAATACCGAAAGATAGTCATAACACTTTGTGACTTCATACCAACTATGTGGAACGAACATACAAGCACCCATTTCATTCATTTGTGCAATCTAGATTTAAATAAGCAATGTTTGTGTTCTGACAGTCCTGAAAGTTAAGTCTCAAAACACTTTGCTACAATAAACGTACCAAATTTTATTAGGGAAGAGAAGACAAATAGCCACAACTGTGCAAAGTCACAATTTTATTGTCCTTGATAAAAAGATATCGTGCAATTATCATAAAACGTTCACAAGCATCAGCAACAAAGATTCAGTATCTAACTCAGACCAGCCTGGAATTAGTGGTCCACTTGAGGTCATTATGAAGATTCGAGCTTGAAATGACTGCAAAAACAAACAGTTTTTACTCTGCTGTCAGTGCTGTTAGCATATGGTCACAAAAACCCTGCCATGAATATACTAGGATTGCTACATGCTGGTGCAGTCCTTTAGAAAGCCCTGGAGGGGCCAGCGGTTTAAAATCCGTGAACCTTCAACTGCTCTTCCTTTACAATGTTGATCTGTGAAATAGACAATGAAAATGAGTAACTTCTTATACTAATGTGATTTGTAGTCAAAAACATCACAAGGGCAACCAAATTAACCAATTCAAACATACTTTGTAGACAGAAACGGCTTGCAACTAGTAATATGATGATATTCCAGACATAAGCATACTTTACCTCCAGCAGAAACTGACAGATATTTTTCCTTTGGTCACCCTGTAACTGAATCACCTCTCCATACTCTGGGTGCTCAATCACCGTACCATTGCAGGCAAATTTCTATTAAATAAAACAGCATAATATTACTCAACATCAAATAACACTGGGAGAAATGCTTTCAAATGACTAAAGTTATAAAATACCTTTTTAAAGGCTTTTACAAGTTTCTTTTTATCATAATCATCGGCGATGCCTTGCACTGTGGTCAGCGTTTTGCGGCCGTTCCGTTGCTGAATCCTTATGTGGATTTTATCCTCAGTCCCAGCCGGGAGCAAGTCGTCACCCTTAGTTGCATCAGCAAAGGGATCTACAGAGAAACATTGAAACATTTCAGACTTTTGGTTACAAGGAACACATTTCAAGACAGAAGATGAATTGCAAGTCGCACAATGGGAATGAGATCAAATAATAAGCAACATCTGATTGTTGCTGATTATGTCACCAATATACATATGTACACGTTTTTTTTCTGTCATTGTGGGATTTTAAAGGCAAAATCTGATCTTCATACATACACTTTTGCAGTCACTTTTGATTACTGGATAAGAACTTTAAAAGCAATCTTACACATTAAACTAACAAGCAGCAATTTTTAGCTAAGATGAGTATAAATAGGCAAATAATTTGCCTATAAACGCGAAATTATTTTTCCAGTTTTTAAATTCTCTGACATTTCCCATGTTTCCTCTCATACTTGTTTTGTAAGAAAAATTCTAATTACTCATTGAATTTACTATATTTAAGCAACGTTTTCGTACTGTAACATTTATGAGCACACAGAACAATTTACGCATACAATGCCCGAGATGATTTCCGTTTGCAAACTCGTGCAACTTACCGAAGGACTGGAGGTTCTGTATATTGGACATGCGATATTACTGCGATTACTTTAACAGATGAAAGATGTCGGCGATCAGTGCCGCTTGGAGAGAATAGATCTGTTGTTACTTTATAACCGTCGAAACCGCAGACCGGCTGCTTTTAATCTGCCTGATGCAACTTGAGTCTGTAGCATGGAACACAGCGGAAGTGCTTTAATGCGCGATGACAAGAGGCTGTAAGTGCATTTCTAGCTGCATTTAATTTAGGTTCAGTACTACGCAGATAAGAAAAGCAGGATAATTTTAAGAAAAAAATAAAATAAAATAAACACACACACACACACACACACACACACACACATATATATATATATATATATATATATATATATATATATACATTGTCTGTTGAGAATATTCACAATTTACCTTTTCTCCCTACTGTTTTATTCAACTTTCACGTTTGTTAGTGAAATAAACAAATGCAAATCCCATTAAAAACACTAAACTGCTGTTTTGAAAAGTACTGTTTGAATAATCCAAGGCGCTTCTTAAGAGATTATAAAGTTACACTATCCTACTACTTGGTTATTAGTAATATATAACAAATAAATAAAAAATAAAAACATAAAAGGTGTTTAAAAAAAACTAAATCTAAATAAAAAGACAGTCAATTTTTTAAAAGCCTTGTATGCATGCCATTTAGTCGTATAGTAATATTGTGATCTAATTCTTTGTTATCTAATAATTTTCTTATATTTATTTTGACTGTTTTACTGACAGTTCAGCGCATGGAGCACGGACAAAATTAGTAAAATATGCCTCTAACAGCACAATGAGGAGGTCTAAACAACCCGGAAGTAAAGCTAACAAATGCTACACGGACACTAGAGGGCGCTAAAGAGAGAACATTGGGCTTCGTTTACTCTATTAATACAGGCACGATATCGCCATTAGAATATCCTCCTTGTGGTTGTTTTCGCTTTATTGTAACTGTTTATTTTGAGCAGAATAAGAAATGGAACCAAGCTGAGTGGCAATATTTCTAATTGATTGACAACTTCTTATCTTTCTAACGTTTGTAATTTTATTGGCTTGTTATGTGATTATTTTATGATTTTATGATATAGTTCATTTAAAAATTGTTAAGGTAATGAACTAAAATACTTTTCGCGCCTTACCGTTATTGTCTAGCAGGTGGCAGCCGTGGCACTAAAGACAACAATTGTTCATTTAGACCACCGCCGAAGAAGTGAAGACTCACATAAGAGCGATTAATTCGCTGAATTTAACAACGCTGTCTTTCGGTTTCACAAAGGGAAGGGTGGAGTCACCGGTGAGATTAACAACAACGTTGGTCATAACCTAGAACAGGAGAGCAGCCGATCTGACAGGAGCACAAGAAAACCTCCCAACGAAAATCTAAGGAAAATATGTTTTCTCTTCCTACAACATTTCAGTCGCAGGTATGAGGACATTTAATTGTTTTAAATAGTAGATGTCAAAGCCCTTTTTTGAATAAATGAGTGTCTTTAACGAGTAATCATGAACGAGAAACTGAAGTGTCAATGAGGCTCTTAATGACAAACACTGGTTTTGTAAATGTAATCTGATTAAAATAGATATTTGAAACAATAATAAAAGTTTATTTTAACAACAGCCTATTTCTGGCTCATTCTGACTCTGTCTGTATAGACCTGTAACCTAGTCACTCTTCAAACAGATTACATCATCTGATTGACTATTCATTTCCATTTGTTGAGATTCTTCTTAGTTTGTCCTCATTGTTGACTGAACATATACTATATACATATTCTATATAACGTAACATATATTGTATTTAAGCATTTTAGTCAGTTTTCTGATGATATTGTTATGTAATAGTACCTCCATGCTGTTATACAACAACAACAACAGCTGTTTAATAGAGAGACTGAGTGTGTACGTGTTTGGAGGGAAGTTTCAGTAGTGTGTCAGTATGTTAGGAGTGACATAACTGACCTACAGACCAACATACTCTATAAGCAATCATATATAAAGAGCTTATCAGTCACTTTGACTATATGATAACTTAAGGACTTAATGCAATTTTATTCTTTTATTAGTTTTTTCCTCACTAGGTTGTGCAATGTGAACAAAATGTTGTCTTTTTTTAGGGAACAGTTCCTTTGACCCATTTGATCAATGTGGTCCAGTACCTGAAGAGTTCAGCCAACTCGGCCGTAACCACATCAGTGCAGAGTCTACAGAGAGACCTTTCACCTGAACATGACCCATTTCTCAGTGAGGTATGACAGTCACAACAACAGCACGCACTGTTTTATAGCGTGTGCATGTTAGAGTTCTTGTTTACACTAGGGTTATTATTGTTAACTAAGCCAAACCATTTTTATTTCTTGAAATAATGCATATGTAAACTGAGATAAATAAAATAATAATAATATTTTTTTATTTAGTTTATTTAGTTAAACTGAAAAAAAAAAATGAATAAAAACTATATAGACATTAATTTTAAAAAACCTAAAAATAAATTGTAAATGTAAAAATAAAATTATGATAACTTTAACTAAAATGAAAATGGAAAATATAAAAATAAAAACATTGAAAATTTGAATAAAATAATACTAAATTAAAATATGATACTAAAAATGCGAACTGGCCTGTTTTCACAGCCCAAAGTAAACTTTAAGGACCTGGGTCTGTCAGAGCTGAGGTTCAGTCATGTACGTGATGTTCTGGAGCGCCTGCTGCCTTCTATAGATCCGGAGGAGAAATCCATCTCCAGTGCTGCCCAAAACTCAACAGCATGGAGAACATCTCACATTTCTGCCACCTCCTTCTTCCAAAACAAATATGGTGAGCTTACCCACAACATGAGGTGATGTCGTCGTGTTTTGAAGTATATTTGTCTCTGTGAAATGTTGGTACCTTACAGGGAACTTGTTTATGCAATCACACACTATCTTTCTTTATCAACATTGTGCTGTTGAGAAATTAAATATAGGCTGTTCCAGCTTCACAGTACTTCTTTGTGCAAGCTAGATCACTAATAGAAAAATATGTGACAAAATCATTTAATAGGATGTTGTTTAATTCAAATTTAATAGGATGTTGAGATATTTTGTTTTATGCACGAACAAGATTTCCAACAGCTCTCTGGTTTCAAAAAGTTTTTTTTTCTTGTAATTTGGAAACAAATGGCCCATTTTGTTCTCAGCAAAGTGATTGCTATATGTGTTGTGTAATATAAATTGTATGTCTTCTTGTTAATACAGGGTTTTCTCACAAACACATGGGACTTTTTGGCTCTCCAGTGTTTCGCAGGCAAAGTTTCAGCCCCCTCCAGGCGGCCTGCGTAGATCTGCATCATCTGCAATGTAATCATTACCTACAAGTGACCAAAAGATAAAGGGCCATTCACTCTTTGACAATAACTCTAACTATAAAGTTGTAATAATTGTTCTAATTCTATGAGAATTGTGAAGTTCACACCACAACTACAACATAGATAAACATTGTTTTTGAAATCATTTAGAATATTATTTTTTTCTTGCTGTTGAACAATAAAAGCAATTCATCCTGCATTCCTGCTTTAAAGAGCTTGAACGTTTAAAGGAACAGATGATAAAACTGCAGTGTGCACTTATGCTAAATGGATCATTATTCTCCATTGGTGTGGATGCTAATATAGTTGTTATATTATAGTTATATTGTTATGGTTACATGCTTTTACATGCTGTTACGTTATAGCTATAAATGGAGTTTTGGGTTTACTTTAATGTGTCTTTTTGTGTTTATGCTTAGTATGGGTCCAAAACAGAGGTTTCAAGAGAATGAGGTCCAAGACCAGACATCTGCAGTCTGGTTTTGATGGTCCAGTAGATGCAGAGAATTATACACCAACCTTTATGAAGGTTAGTAAGCTGCGTGACACTGAGGAAATAATAGTTAAGGCAGGTGTGGTCTGAGAAATACAACAGAAATTTCTGAATGTTCTTAACCTATTTCCTTGTATTTTTCCTTTGTGTTTTATTTGTATTTTCTGTATCTCTTTCTCTGTCCTCTTCAGGGCCTACTTATGAAGGAAAAGCGAGACATGGGGAATCTTGAACAGTTACTGAAACAGAATAACTTGCCAGAATCTCACCAGGATGCTTTTAAGACGGGCTTCACAGAGGGCTTCATGAAAGCTCAGGCTTTGACACAGAGGACTCAAGGTAATGCCTTTAGGCCTTTTTAAGCACCTTATCTAATATTAGGCCAGGGGCTGTTAAGTAGTAAAAAAACATGTTTACTGCAGGAATTTCGTACTTACTACTGCTGTTTCTGAAACAGATTCTGTAAAGAGGACACGTCTGATTATTTTTGTCCTCCTACTGTTGGGTCTGTATGGTGTGTCCAGGAGCCCTCTCTTCTCGGGTAAAGGGTCGTTTTCCGACACTGGTTTGTTTCCCATTTTATTCTTTCCTTATATTTGCTTGTCTAAAATATATTGACTGATAGCATGCATTTGACTGTAGCTGTTTTTCTTCTGCAGCTTTTATAATAATGTAACAACATAATTTGTGACATGTTTTGTTGCTGTGGTGTGAAATTGTTGGTAGTTTTTTGACTTTTTGAGTTCTGATCAGATGATTAGAATGTAGTATGTTCAAGTTTTTATTTGATCTATTTACCTATGTAGTTCGTTTCCGCACCACCTCTGGTCTGGATTCAGCTGTGGACCCCATTCAGATGAAGAATGTCACCTTTGAACATGTGAAAGGTGTAGAGGAGGCCAAAAATGAACTTCAGGATGTTGTCGAATTTTTGCGAAACCCCCAGAAATTCACTGTGCTCGGTGGTAAACTTCCCAAAGGTGAAACTCTACACTTTACATTTACTTATAGACAGTTTTTTTTGTTTTTCATTTGAAAAAAAAAAATTAACCTAGATGTGTATTTTAGGCATCTTGCTTGTGGGGCCTCCAGGAACAGGAAAAACCCTGCTGGCCAGAGCTGTTGCAGGTGAAGCAGACGTGCCCTTTTACTACGCCTCTGGGTCAGAGTTTGACGAAATGTTTGTGGGAGTCGGTGCGAGTCGCATCAGAAACCTTTTCAGTGAGTCTTTCAAGGAAAAACATAGTCTTATATCACCCATAATGCTTCTGCTGTTATTAAAATGGCTCCTTTACTGTTTTTTCTTACAGAGGAAGCCAAAGCTAGTGCACCATGTGTAATATTTATAGACGAGCTGGACAGTGTAGGAGGGAAGAGAATCGAGTCTCCCATGCACCCATACTCACGACAAACCATCAACCAACTGCTCGCTGAGATGGATGGGTAAGTCAATGGCTTTTTGTTGCATTTCTACTTTTTGAAAGGTCTTATTTGAATATTTTGATGATTTCAGGTTTAAACCCAATGAAGGAGTCATTGTGATTGGAGCTACGAACTTTGCTGAAGCTTTGGACAAGTAGGTCCCTACAGTCATCTGTTCAAAGGATAGTTCACTCAAAAATGAAAATTCTGTGATCATTTACTCACCTTCATGGTCAAACCCATAAGAAACTCAAATGAAGGTATTTATGAAACCTAAGAAATTTCTCTCCCTCAGCTGAAAGTCCAGGTAACCAAATTTTAGAAGCTCCAAAAAGGTCATAAAGGCATCGTAAAAAGAATCCATATGAATCGACTGGTTTACAGGCATATTGTTAATTTAATGCAAACACTAGGCTTAGGCTTATAGACACGAAGTGGGTTCCATAATTTGCATAGAGAATCTCACATATGCGGAAATACATCAAAGGCATTAAAGCAAGAACCACAAATCCCATTGATATTCATCTTTAACTAACTCTAGCTTGAATATGAAACTTATAGCAGGTAGTTTCTACTACTTTTGAACTGTTTCCCACCAGAGATGTATTTCTCTGATAGGACACTCTGTATCTGTAACTGTCTAGTTAACATTTTACTCTCAAGTCATACAATCTTTGTGATGGCCTACATTTATAAACTTCTTATGATAATGTGTTTTTCAGTGCTCTGGTGAGACCAGGCCGGTTTGACATGCAGGTCACCGTCCCAAGACCAGATGTGAAGGGACGCACAGAAATCTTGGAGTGGTATTTGAAAAAAATTAAAGTAGATTCTGGTAAGATTTATTAAGAGACACCAAGTATGTTTCATCCAAATATGATTCTTCTTTGGACAATCCAATAAAATAATCTGTTTCTGTGTGTTTTGTAGCTGCTGATGCAGAAATCATTGCTAGGGGAACAGTGGGTTTCTCTGGAGCCGAACTGGAGAACCTGGTGAACCAGGCGGCACTGAAAGCAGCAGCCGATGGGAAAGACCTTGTGACCATGAAGGAGCTGGAGTTTGCAAAGGATAAGATCCTGATGGGTGAGGGCAGTAGGGACATACAGCTTAGTCTCTGCAACATGTGATGGGGATTAATGCTTTGATCAAGAGATTCTTTCCTGACATTCTCTTCTCTGTCTGTCCAGGCCCAGAACGCCGGAGTGTGGAGATTGACAAGAGAAATAAGATGATCACAGCCTATCATGAGTCAGGACACGCTATAGTGGCTTATTACACCAAAGACGCAATGCCCATCAACAAAGCTACCATCATGCCACGCGGCCCTTCACTTGGTCATGTGAGTAGTTGGTCCCACTGTTCTATTATAAATTGAAAAGTAGTTTATTAGCTGATATTAGAGTTTTTAATTTATCTGTATCAGTCAATATTAGATATTTTACTGTTTATGCAAATTTCTCCTAATTTTCCATTTAGATTATTGTTGCTATCATCTAACATTCACTTAAAGTAAATCAATAAAAACAGGAATAATTTAACTTTTAAGGAATCACTAAATGAATATACATTTTTAATACTTTACATCATAATGTTGTGATGCCTTAAGAAATTATATTATTGCTTTCATTATTTATATTAAAAGTTAATGTTATTAGATCAAATTATTGAAAATTTAATATTACAGATTTCAGTTTTTTTTTTAAATTCCAGCAAAATAGTATAGAATTTTAATATTGATCAGTTATTGGTTGTCAATAACATGAAAATAATTATCAATGTCAGGTGGAATTTTAATATTAATGCATTCCTAGTCATAAGTCTTGATCCAAACATGAGGTACATTTCATTTTAAGTGTAAAAAAACAACAACTGTGTGTTGCTGCTAGATTGTGGGTAGTGTAGTACTTAACTGGGAATTTGGAAAGTCTGAAATCTCCCTGACATATGGCTTATAAAGAAGCAATTGTCATAATTTAACAGTTGTGTTTTGCTAGATATTGATAATTACATTTTAGCTCACCTGCCTTGAGATCTACATGAAATTTATTTAATAAAAATTTTTTGACAGTAGTTTTGCAGAAAGAGCCTGCATGAAATTAAAGCTTTTGCTCTCCAGGGTTATACATCATAAACCCATTGTGCTGCTTTCTCTGTTCCTCTGGTCTCTCTCAGGTATCCTTGCTGCCAGAGAATGATCGCTGGAGTGAGACACGGGCCCAGCTTCTGGCTCAGATGGACATCAGCATGGGTGGCAGGGTCGCTGAGGAACTGGTGTTTGGAAATGATCACATCACTACCGGTGAGAATTGTCCCTAACTGAACATTGCTACTTTGAATTCTTGGAAATCTCAACATCATAATGTTCTGTTTGTTCCTTCTACAGGAGCATCCAGTGATTTTGATGGAGCCACTAAAATAGCACAGATGATGGTGACACGGTTTGGAATGAGTGACAAGGTAAAAATTCATAGTGTGACTAAAAAATGCATAATTTAAGCTAGGGTTTCCCAAACTGGTTCATGAGTTGATGAGAAAGTAATAAATAAAATGTTATTAATTAATTTAAAAAGTTAACATAAAACCATAAAACACTCACTAAAAAGATTAAATAATTAATTTGCTTACCTGCATGTCATGTGTCAATTATCGGACATCAGAGAACCATGAACATGCAAATGTGGTGTTAAATTACTAAAATATGAACTTAAAATCTCAGGTGGTACTTCCAGTTAATATTGTAGGTGTACGAGTCATTTTAAGTGAAAATATTTATTATATTCAAAAATAAAGGAAGCAAATAGCTATTTGGAGAAGCCATTTGAGTCCTTCCACGTGTTCAAAGGCATTAGAGATGTGTAAGCGCTCACATTCCAGACTTAAATCTGTGTTTCATCCTAATCCCTTCCCCAGCGCTCAGTTCATACTCCACATCCAAAATTGAGCAGCACACATGCAGGGTCTAAACTACACTCACATCCGCCCATCTCAAACGTCAGGATCCTGTCGTAATCAGAAACTTGTGTGAAGCCTTTGTGCATTACTATTGTGCTTGTAACTGCAGTTCACTCACCTCTCTGTGCTTTGAGCAGCTGGGTGTCATGACCTACAATGACCTGACCAAGCATAGCCCGGAGACCCAGGCTGCTGTAGAACAGGAAGTCAGGGTGCTGTTGCAGGTGGGTGTTTAGTTTTTGTTTGTAAGCGATATTTGACTGATGATTGTGGAATTTCATCTTCTAATTTTCTTTTTCAGAACTCGTATGAAAGGGCAAAGAAGCTACTGAAGACCTACAGCAAAGAACACAAGCTGCTGGCCGATGCCCTGCTGACTTACGAGACTCTAGATGCAAAGGAAATCCAGATGATCCTGGAGGGAAAGTCACTGGATCCCAGATGATGAAGTCTTGGATTAGCAGAGACATTTCAAGGCACAATCTTACCTTACTTGTATATATAAATATTTGTAACAAGAAAAGCTTTTGAATGACTTTCTAGCCTTCTCTCTTAATATTTTTCATTTTTCAGGCAACACGTTGGCTTTCAAACACTAAATTGATGCCAAAAGTACATATGCCTGAGCACTGAACCAATAGATAATGGCTACAAATGAAATAAACTAAATTCTTTGCTTTGTTTTAAGAAGCCTAGTATATAACAGGAAAAGGATGATGTTCATTATGTTTTATTCATCCTATTATTTGTTACCCAGTCACCAGATTGAAACACTTGTTTATAAGTCATTTTATGGAATGGATAAAAACAGGAAGCTCATAAATGGTGCATTTTCCTTGAAAGCAAATGGCAAACCAGGATGTCCCATTTTCAGGAATCATAGTAGTACAGATTGTTCACTTTTTCCATGCAACCCTAAACCACAAACCAATTACGAATGTGACGCCAGAATGTCAGTATTATTTTAACATCTACAGATACAGAATAAATACATCTGTAAATGCATATCTGAACAATTGACTCGGAGTACTGTAGATTTTTGTCTGTTTCCAATGGACCTTTCGACCTTACTGATTTTAGTCATTAAGTTATTTATTTGAATATACTCTTCCAGGGGTAGCTAAAAACCCCTATCCTCTGCCACATTTTGGTCTGCATGTGTGTGTTTAAATGGCTCAGGTGACTGCACTGTTTATATGTATTTGAAAAATTATTAGTGTGCTTTCTTTTGAAATTAATACCATGTTTATTTCTGTTTCTTTCAGAAATGAATATGGATAGACTATAAATAAAGTAAAAGAAAAAAAAGCCTGTTTCCTTGTCGTTTCCTGAAAGTAAGAATGTTAAGCTGGGATTTTTATGAGACTGAAATTAACCCTGAAGTGAATCTGGTTTAATTTCATGGATTCTTTTCAAAGGTCCAGAATAAAAGACTAGAAGTAAACCACTGAGTCTGAAAATTGCAGGTATCAGGTTAGGTCATTGGTTATCTTGTTTCAAACTGGTGGTCTACACACATTCGGGTCCTTTTTTCTCATCATTTGTTACATGTTTCTAAATGGAAGCCAATTAAAGCCAATCATGAATTAGAGAATCACCCCAATAGCTTTATGACAATAGCTTTGTTGTGTCCAGTGAGGGAAACTGCAATCAGTGTTTGCATCTTTACCCAAGTCTGTAATTACAGAGTTTTGTTTCAAACTACCACAATTACTGGTTACAAGAGGAAGGACTGCACATTTAAAGAAAGAAATGTGCTTTCCCATTGGTTTTCAGTTGTGAAAGGCTTTATAAAAATGTCTAGATGTTATTGGGAACTGATGAATACTGGTCACAACCATGAACAGACCAGCTGAGCTGAGAGATGCTTGTGCTTTGTTTTTTACTTTTTGCAAAGAGACATAATGGTCTTTGAAAAAAGATAATCACTAAAATGGACGAGGATATTGCTATTATTGGAATTGGATGCAACTTCCCAGGAGGTAATTGTATAAAATGTTGTTTTTACAATTGTTGTTTTTAAAAATGTTGTTTATGCACTCTTACTGATATTTGTGACAATGCTGTGTGCATTTGCATGACTATCTACTACCTTCACAGGTGAGGGTGTTGATAGTTTCTGGAAAGTTCTTGTGGAGGGAAGGAACTGTGTGGTACAGATTCCAGATGAAAGATTTGACACATCAGAGTGGTTTCATCCTGATGAGGGCAAACCAGGAAAAACACAGACAACCAAAGCTGCTCTCATTGAAGGGTAGGAGTAACACATTCATGATGATGCATTTGAGGTTTATAGTTACTAAAAAGGTGAAATTATAAAAAAAAAAAAAAAAAGAGTTTGTCTTTTTTTACAGGTTCAATGAGTTTGACCACAAGTTCTTTGGCATCAGTGAGGCTGAAGCTGATTACATGGACCCTCAGCAGAAACTGTTGCTGCAGTGTGCATATCGAGCTCTAGAGGATGCTGGGATACCCTTGGAAAAAGCGAGTGGTAGCAGAACAGGGGTTTACATAGGTACATACATTAGATACATCTAATGCAAGTTCACTTTTTTTTAAACTGATACTGATACAGTGCTGTGTTTGATTTCAGGTCTTATGAACAGGGACTATGAGACACTTTTGAACAACAGTCCCAGCACAATAACCCAGTATAATGGCACTGGAACAGCTATGAGTATAGCTGCCAACAGAATTTCCTATATATTCAACCTGACTGGACCTTCATTTGCCATTGACAGTGCATGTTCTTCATCCCTTGTTGCCCTTCACTCTGCATGTCAGGCCATCAGACAAGGTAATGAAACTATTTTAACTCTAAAGTCTTCATTGCTTGATATTTAAGTTGTTAATTATCCTTGTTTTACCTCATCCTTAGGGGACTGTGAAATGGCTCTGTGTGGAGGGGTCAGCTGCATCCTTGAACCTCGAGTCTTTATGGCCCTCAGTAAGGCAAAGATGATCTCACCTGAGGGCACAAGCAAGCCATTCTGCCGTACAGCAGATGGATATGGCAGAGAGTAGGGATGTGGTATAGTCCTACTGAAGCCTTTGAAAAAGGTGGATATTTTACTTTTTGTTTAATTATTCATAATAGTAGTATTAAATTCGGTTATGGTTTATATTAAGGTAAATGTCTCTTTTCAGGCTCTAGAGGACTTTGATCATATTTGGGGCATTGTGAACAAGTCTGCAGTAAACCAAGATGGCCACACGGTCACACCGATCACCAAACCCTCCATGATCCAGCAGGAGGCTCTCCTGCTAATGATCTACTCCTCTGAGAATTATCTAGCAAATGTCCAGTATGTAGAAGCTCATGGGACAGGAACACCAGCAGGAGATCCGGTTGAAGCAGGAAGTATCTCAAAAATCATTGCTAAAGCAAGACCTTCAATCTCAGGGCCTCTATATATTGGCTCTGTTAAGAGTAACATTGGACATACAGAATCTGCAGCAGGGGTGGCAGGACTCATAAAGATTCTGTTAATGATGAAACATGAAAGTCCCTCTGTGTTCTACTCAACAGAAAATTCCAGCATAGATGGTAAAGCTCTCAATCTTAAAATCCCCACCAGAGCTGAAAAATGGCTTTACTCTGGATCCAGGATAAGGATGGCTGGATTAAACAACTTTGGGTTTGGTGGCACCAATGCCCATGCCATCATCAGCGAGAATGTTCAAGCAACAGTCTCCAACAGCCACACTCTTGAACCTCTAAAACTGCTTCCACTGTCTGCAGCCATGGATCTGTCTCTTCAGTTGTGCATAGCTGACACGTATCAGAGGATTTCAGCAGATGAGACAGTTAATCTACAGGCTCTTGCTTATACAGCCGCCTGCAGAAGAAGCCACGTGACACACAAATTTCGGAAAGTCTTTGCTGCATCATCTGTGTCAGAGTTAAAATCACTACTCAAAGCTAGTTTGAACAAGAAATTAGCCCCAACAAAGCAGGACCTAAAGTTAGTTTTTGTATTTTGTGGGAATGCCGTTACTTATAGGGGAATGTATAAGCAGCTACTGAAAGAAGAACCTGCATTTAGGGACAAGGTCAAAGAGGTGGAAAACTACTTCCAAAGTTCAGATGCACAAGTATTTTTCAAAAGATTGCAAGCAGCTATGACAATGAAGATATCTCTAAACTAAACGTTGTCCAGCCACTTCTCTTTGCAAACCAGATTGCAATTGCTCACCACCTTAAGATCTGGGGCATCAGACCAGATATTGTTCTTGGACACTGTGGGAGAGGTTGCAGCAGCTCATTGCTCTGGCCTGCTGTCTCTTGAGGATGCAGTGAAGGTTGTCTACCATCGCAGTGTGCTGCAGACTAAAGTGATGGGTGGGAGGATGCTGGTCATTGGTAACATTCCTGTTCCAGATGTTCTGGAAGTTTTCCATGCATACACAGGAAAGATTTGTCTAGCTGCTATGAACAGTCCTATGTCATGTGTGCTGGCAGGTGATAAAGAAGCAGTTGATAATGTGCACCAGAAGCTTCAGTTTTTGTTCAAGGGCAAGAATCTGTTCCTTCATGTCTTGGATGTTCCTGCTGCCTACCATAGTCATATGATGGATCCTATGGATCCAGTTAGTACTTCAGAACTAAAGTTTGGTCAGACGATGTACTGGAACAAGCACACAACCCAGAACCACAGTCTCCTGGCACTTGACTTTAGCGGGATAATTACGGCTGTGGGAAAGGATGTCAACAAACTTAAAGTGGGAGACCATGTTATCTGTTGTTACCCTGTAAATGCAACTTCCAAAGTTGTCCTCCCTGAAGATGTGTGCTTGAAAATAAAAAGGCTTCCATTCCTAAAGGATGCTCCCTGTGTTTCATACATTGTCCTGATCTGGGAGATACTGCAGTGTGTGTTACCCAAGACCAAACAACAGCAATGGTTGGGGATCTTCTCTACTGTTCATGATTCTGCTCTGGTCAACTTATTGACACTCATAGCAGGAAAATCAGGCTGGAGTGTTTTTACAGAGAGCGAGATAAATGGATTAGTCCAAAATGCAAAGCAATGTTTTCTTTTTGTGATTCTTCTACCATACAATTGCTCGCTTTTGACAGAGATTGTCAGTGTTGCCAATGCAAATCACATCATTGCAGTACGTGGCATCCATGAGCCATGGTACTCGACAATAGATGTAATTCAGAGGGACAGTGAGAGAACCTGCTTCCAAACTCTTGAGATGTCCAAAATCTTCCAGAAGTCACGCCTTAAGGCACATGGAGCTCGGCTACAGAAGTGGCTGAAGGGAATGCACTTGCACAAAGCGTACCCATCAATACAAAGCAGTACTTTTCAGATGGTGATCCCTGAAGGTATGCCTTCTCAGTCTGCAGAGAATTCTGGATCTTATTTCAGTGCAAGAACTCTAGACTTGATAGCTCTGGCCAGTGATGACTCTACAAGCAGGGTGTCTGCCATCCCGTTGCTTCCAAGAACAAAGCAGCTGTTCTCAAAGAGAGATGTGTACATAGTTACAGGTGGTCTTTCTGGTTTGGGATTTGAAACTGTTAAGTTTATTGCCCACAGGGGTGGAGGATGCATTGCCACTCTCTCAAGGAGTGCACCATCTGAAAAGGTACAAGAGGACATAAGCAGTCTCCAGAGATACAGGGTAATAATTCTTACTCTTCAGTGTGATGTCTCTGTGTCAGAGCAGGTGATGCAAGCCATTACTGTGATTAGAAAACATTTTTCTTCTTATCCAGTCAGAGGAGTGTTCCACAGTGCTGCTGTTCTACATGATGGATTACTGGAAACTCTCAACAGATCTCTTTTCCAAAAAGTCCTGCAACATAAAGTTTGTGGTGCTCTTAATCTTCACTTTGCCACTCTGCACACCCAAACACTTGATTACTTTGTGTGCTATTCCTCAATCTCATCTTTCATTGGAAATGCTGCACAAGCCAACTATGCAGCAGCTAATTCCTTTCTGGATGCTTTTTGTCACTTCCGACGCAATATTGGACTAGCAGGACAGTCAATCAATTGAGGACCCCTTAAACTAGGCCTACTAATGGACAAAGACAATTTTCAAGTTTCTGGAAACAAAAGGGCTAACGATCATGGATGTGTCAGAGATTCACGAAGCACTGGATCACTGCCTGTTAGATAACTATCCCCAGCAGATGGTCTGCAAATTCAATTTCAGGAACCTGAAGAACCATGTCCTCTCTCAAGTTTCGCCTGTCTGCTTTAGTGGAGGAAGGACTGAAAAACAAGGTTGTTGAGGACTTCTGGATAAACGTTCAGTCATCGGTAGATGATTGTGTTAGATTCTGACCGACATTTGCAGCGTGGATACTGATGATCTTGGTGATGAAACTGCATTCACTGCACTAGGAATTGACTCGGTGTTGGCCATGACATTGCAGAATCGCTTGTTTCAAGAGATAGGTGTGAATATTCCACTCATTGCTTTGCTTGATCCAAACAATACACTGTCCTCATTGAATGAATTCATAAAACAAGGCACTGATGAAGACTGTGAGATTTCTGTAGACTTGTAATGTATAGTTGTTTTGCTTTTCAGCAACCTTGTAGTATTGTACATAGTGAAGAAGATGGCTAGTCAAATTTACTTGAAATGCTTGTAAATGAAATGACTTGAATTTTTATTTTTGAGCATGCTTGTTTTGTGTTGAGTATGAAAAATGCTATATTGCTTAATTGTAGTGAGCTTAACCACAATCTTGTCTTATGTGTCACAATTTGGATTGCAAATTGCATGTAAAATAATGAAATCTTGATTTTAAACATCCATTTTGATTATATTTGATTTGTTTTACCTATACTTTTCTAGCCCTAACAGTACCAAGGAGTCAGAGATCAAAGGTCAGGTATGTCTCATCTTTTTCTGCCAAATGTATAAATCCACTGAGGCTTTAAGCAAACATGCAGCAACAGGCTCATGAAACA
Organism: Tor tambroides; assembly: GCA_021397915.2. Classification (NCBI taxonomy): domain Eukaryota; kingdom Metazoa; phylum Chordata; class Actinopteri; order Cypriniformes; family Cyprinidae; genus Tor; species Tor tambroides. Next base: position 336 of record JAFVLL020028741.1, on the reverse strand, counting down.
TGGTAAAATGAGTTAACTAAACAAAGAGTGGTTTTGAATAGAATATTATATTTTTCCTAAAATTGTGATACTCTACCATTCATAAAAATGAAAAATACTAAACAAAACTGGTGTAAAGAGTGAAAATATTCACAGTTGTGCTAATCCTTACTCAGGCAATCCTCTTTTCTCAAGGAAAACACCACAACATGTGCACTACAGAAGCAAAGGGAATGTCTGTCTTTTAACCCCTTAACTGTCACACAGTTTTGAACATAGACATTATAGTGCACTATCCAAACTTAAATTTTTATAATTCATGAACGAAAACATTTTGTAACATGATATTTATGTACC
>JAFVLL020028740.1:0-11357 GCA_021397915.2 Tor tambroides | reverse complement strand
ACATTTGTACTTACACATACCATTCAGTGGGTTGTTACATATGTGTAGTTACACAAACATTAGAGCTGTAGATACTATGTATCAATGTGTACTTATACTGTGGTTTCATACCACATACACATCTAGTTACTATGTAAGTACACAGGTATTAGGGACACAATATAAAGTGGGACCAAATAATCAAACTATATAATAAAATTAAATAAAGGCCTCCTATTACAAAACATTTCCAACATTTTTCTCCTACATATCTTCTATTATCTCTTCAAGTGTATCCCCATTGTTTTCTTTTTCTAAAAACACCATAAAAGGGTTCCAAGCATCTTCAAAAACCTTACATCTGCCTTTAATAATATATGTTATTTTCTCCAGTGACATATTCATTGCCATTTCCTTAAGCCATCTCTCTATACTTGGTGCCTCCAACTTTTTCCAATGAAGCGCTATAAGTCGTTTAGCTTGTAAAATGCACATATCGATAAATATATATTCTCTTCTTCTCAATTTTGGATTACTAGAATATAGATGTAATATAAAAAAATTTTGGTTCAAGAGGGATAGTGACATTGATTATTTTATCTATCATACTCTGTATTCCTTTCCAGAATTTCAGGATCTTTTTACACTCCCATACACAATGAAAGAAAGTACCTTTACACGAATTACATTTAGGACAAATGTCTGTGATATTGTCATTAAATTTATTTAGTAATACTGGAGTTATATAAACTAGTATTAGCCAGTTATATTGTAGTAATTTGAATCTTGTGTTAACAGTTTGTGTCTGAGCATCTCTACAGACCTCAACATGTTATAGAAGGGAAATCAACCCTTTATTATAACAGTTTTTGGTGAATTCCTTTTCCAAACTGGATAAAGGCGTTATAGTTGTATACTTCTGGCATGTCATAATAAAACTCCTTATTTGCACATACCTATAAAAATGGTTTCTAGGTATGTCAAATTTAGTAATCAATTCTTGAAAGGACATTAGTCTATCTTCCAAATACAAATCCTTTATATTTCTAATATCTCTCTCTGCCCATAATTTGAAGCCCACATCCATTCTCCCGAGAATAAATTTAGGATTTCCCCATACACGGCAGTAACAGTATAACGAATTTGTATACGAGATACTCAAATATCTCTGTGTTTCATGCCACGCCCTTGCCATGTTTAAAACTACTGGATTCGAAACATTTTCCTTCATTTTCCTTAATACTTTAATATCCGAGTCATATAGGTATGTTTACAGAGATAGGTCAGATTTAATTGAACTTTTTTCCAGTTCTAACCATATAGGTGGGTCTTGAGAAGGGGAAAAATGCTGCCCAATAATACCATTGGAAATTTGGGCATTGAAGCCCATCTCTCTCATAAGGCAGATATAAGAGAGATAGTCTAAGTCTAGGTAGCCTATTATTCCATATGAATTTAGTAACTAGTTTTTTAAGTTGAGGGAATAAGGCGCTTGGAGGTGTTAGAGGGATATTTTGAAAGAGATATAAAAATTTAGGCAATATATTCATTTTTAAAATATTTATTCTTCCTATTACAGAGATGGGTAAAGCGGTCCATCATTCAATTGACTTTGCTGCATTGTGAAAAAAAGAATCATAATTTGTTATAACAATATCTTCCACTTTTGGAGTTATTTTGATACCCAAATATGTGAAGACATTGGATGTTTTAAACATGTTAACATTACTTTGAGGATTTTTTCTTTCTTCCTCATTCAACAGCATGATAGATGACTTTGAGTTATTTATCCGATATCCTGAAATTTTCCCAAATACCTCGATAAGATGCAGTAGAGCAGGAATAGATGTATCTAGCTTCTTTAAAAATAATATAACATCATCTGCAAAAAGCGCTATTTTATGTTCAAAACCGGAAATTGTTATACCTTCGATATCTCTATGTCTTCTGACTGCAAGAACGGTTCAATGGCTAAAAGAAAAAGCAGTGGAGAAAGAGGAAAGCCTTGTCTACATCCTCTAGAAACATTAAACGGCATTGACACTATATTATTAGTTATGACCTCTGCTATAGGACTTTTATATAACAATTTGACCCATTTACAATAATTCTCACCGAGCCCAAAACGGTTCAACACATCAAACAAAAAATACCATTCGACCCTGTTGAATGCCTTTTCTGCATCTAGTGACAGTAAGGCAGTGTCTCTCCTTCCCCTGTGGTTGTGCAAAATATTTAATACCCTTCTAACATTGTGGCATCCTTATCTATTCAATATAAAACCATTTTGATCATTCCCTATCGAGTATGGTAAGACATTTTCTAATCTTCTTTCTAGGATTTTACATAGGATTTTTGTATCCGAATTTAGTAAACTTATAGGCCGCATATTTTCACATTTATTACTGGGTTTTCCTGGTGTCACGAATCTAGTTCATGGTCTTCCATCCACTCACCATCAGAGGTCGCTCTTCCATCATATTGACTCTCACACCACACAGACTGTTACACGTCACTCCAGACTACAGTTCCCATCATCCATTGCACTGATTACACATACACAGCTGAATGCACTGATTACACATACACAGCTGAATCCCATCAGACACGCTTTATAAGCCCTGGAGTTCCTCTCTCTCTTTGCCGAGTATTGTCTAAAGTTTATCGCTCTCCCAGTGATAGCTACTCTACGGAGCCCTTCCGTGTTTTCTGAGTCTAAGTTTAAGTCTAAATCTAGTTTATTGCCTGAGTCATTTGTATCTTGATCCTAGCCTGTGTATCTTGTTTATTGTCTGATTTCTGCCAGCCCTGAAGTTTATAGCCTGCCTTGGTTCTCTCTTTAGTCTTGTCGTTTTGTACTCTGTTCGCTCCTGCTTGGACTATTGCTCATGTTATCGGATTGCCCCTCTTGTCAAGCCTTCTGGATATTGTTCGCCGATCAAAGACCCACGCTTGCCCTAGGATTACTCTTGTGTCTTGCCCGTGCCATACCCGTTTGCTGTTGTTTGACCCTGCCTGTGATTTGACTATGTTTACTAATAAAAGCTTGCACTTGGATCCGCTCGCCTCACGTCTCGTCAGCTCCGTTATACCTGGTTTAGGCAGCAAAATTATTATAGCCTCACTCATAGATTCAGGTAGCCTATTCTTCTCAAACGCTTCCAATAACATATCCAAAATAGGTCTTATCGGTCTAATAATTTATCTTTAAATTTTTTGTATAAATCAACCCCCCTGGCTTGTTTAGTATAGCATGCTGAGAGAACCTGTCCATGTCCATGCCATCGCCTCTCTATTTTCACAACGTCTTCCTTTATCATGTGTGTCTCTTGCAAGAACACCACCATTGCATGTAACCGTTTAATTCTATTCATGACCTGTTTAATCTTTTTTCAATTTACCCAAACCTCTGCAGTTCCATGATAGAAAGTTAATTCCACCTATTTGTGACATTTCTATATTGTTACATCAATTATTGCCTTAAAGCATTCACAGTTGTTAAGCGGGAAGCCAACCAAAAAATGTACACATAACAAAAAATTAACACATAACATTATTTCACCCCACGCAATCCCCATATTTTTACAGATAACCATTGTATCTGTAATAACCCCTCCCCCTCGATTCACTTCTAGTATGGTACTTACCCATACACACAATTATACAATCCTATTAAACTATCCAAATTCTTCTTCGTGCTATTTCAACCCCCTTTGCTTCTTCATACCCACATAGAACTATACTCTTAACCAAATTAAAATTAAAATTTCCCCCTCTTAATACCACTCCTCCAAAACCAAATCAAAAACTCTATGTTGTCCCCATAATGTATAGAACCGCTATAACATTGCTCACATATCAATGGGGGGAAAAGCAGCACAGTTTCTTTATACATTTACATGTAAAGCAACTATAGCAACGTATACCAATTATCTGAAAACCAGAGAAAAAATGAATAAAAAAAGAGGGGAAGAAACCATATAAAATCTTACCATAACAAACTATTCACAAATAAAATTGGTTATACTTATTCAGCCTATATCCATAATGAACCCTTATCTTTTCGTATAGCTTAGATACAATAGCTCCCCCTTATGTTCATCAGAATTATCCATCGGTCCAAAAAGTCTTTAACTTGTCATTTCTTGTCCATTTTTTTTTTCAATGCGTATTCTAAGTAATACCAATAATCATTTCTAACATATTATGGATTTCCTGGACGCACATAGTATAACATATTGTAAGGTCTGTTTTGGGTTTTGTTTCATGTTCTTGTTTTCATGTCTTTTATTTTGAAGTTTAGTTATGGTTCCTGTTTGTGTCATGCTTCCCTTGCCCTCATGTCTTCATGCTATTGGTTCCCTTGTTCAATGTGTCATGTTCTGATTGGTTGTCATAGTCATGTGTCTTGTTTCCCATTGGTTTGTTCTTGTCACGTGACCCTGATTGTTTGTTATAAGTAGCCATGTCTTTGCCATTGATCCTTGTCGTGTATTAATGTTGTTATCTGCTGTCGGTGAGTCTAGTTTGTTCATGCCATGCCAAGTCTGTTTCATGTCGAGCCTGTTTCATGTCAAGTCAAGTCTGTTTCAAGTCAAGTCTTCGTCTCTTTGGATTATGTTTGGATTTTGGATTTCACTGTTGTAAATAAACTGCACTTGGGTTCTTCACTACGCTCGCCTTCAGTGGACTCTTTACAGAATACACGACCACTACCATGAACCCAGCAGTTTCACGTCTCCTCTGCCTGCGTCAGGGCGGCCGGGCTATAGAGGAGTATGTGGCCGATTTTTGTGGATTGTGCCATTCAGTGGGTTTTAATGATGTGGCGTTGAAAGACATTTTTCGAGTGGGTTTAAACGAACCCATTCGTTCAAGACTACCAGGGGGTAAGATTCATTGGTCTCTGGAACAATATATTGATCATGCTCTGCTGTTGTCTGGATCATCTTTTACTGTGGGTGTCGTGGAGGAGGAACATGACACTTCCCCAAAGCCTGCTCACGTCATGTCTGCTACACGCCAAGGCCTGCTAACGTCATGTCTGCTACGCCAAGACCTGCTAACGTCATGTCTGCTATGCCAAAGCCTGCTAACGTCATGCCTGCTAACGTCACGTCTGCTACTCCAGGACCTGCTTACATGCCAGTTAAGTCAAAGTTTATTCCTGTCATGTCTACCAAGTCACAGTCTGCTCACATCATGTCTGCTAATCCAGAGTCTGCTAACAACATGTCTGCTACCCCAGGGCCTGCTCACATCATGCTGGCTACTCAAGAGATTCTTCATAACATGGCTGCCATTCAAGAGCTCCATCGCAAGATGGCCGCCACTCAAGAGTCTCTTGGTAAAATGGCCGCCGTTCTAGAGTCTGCCACGCCAGAGCCTGCTCACGTCACGCCTGCCAAGCCAGAGCCTGCTCACGTCACGCCTGCCACGCCAGAGCCTGCTCACGTCACGCCTGCCACGCCAGAGCCTGCTCACGTCACGCCTGCCACGCCAGAGTCTGCTCACGTCACGCCTGTCAAGCCAGAGTCTACGGGGCCTGCTCACGCCACGCCTGAGTCCCCGGCCAAGATGGCCGCCACGCCTGAGCCTTGTCACGTCACTGCTGTCACCAAAAATTCCCCTAAGGATTTTTTTGGGGGGGGCTATAGTACCCAAGCTCCTGCGGATGCGGAGCTTGGGCCAGGACTGATTGCCAGTGTGATGGACCCACCACTGATGTCAGTGCGAGCAGCTGGCATCCCCAGGGCCTCAGCACTGGCTATCACAGAGACTGTTCCCCTGACCTCAGTGCTTCCTATTATGGCGGTCGCCATTTTGAGCGTGTGGGCTGCACACTGCTCTCCTGAGGCCTCGTCTGTCCACGAATCTGCTCCTGAGGCCTCTCCTGTCCACGAGTCTGCTCCTGAGGCCTCTCCTGTCCACGAGTCTGCTCCTGAGACCTCTCCTGTCCACGAGTCTGCTCCAGAGGCCTCTTCTGTCCACGAGTCTGCTCCAGAGGCCTCGTCTGTCCACGAATCTGCTCCTGTGCCTCCAGAGGTGGCGGCTTCCGCTGCAGAACCTCCAGAGGAGGCGGCGTCCACTGCAGAACCACCAGAGGTGGCGGCTTCCGCTGCAGAACCTCCCGAGGTGGTGGCGCCCACTTATGAACTCATGGTCTGTCTTGTCACGGCCACAGAGGCCGTCCATGAACTCACGGTCTGTCCTGTCCTGTCCTGCTTTCTGTGGACCTCAGCAGATAGATCAGGGAAAAAACGGAGGTTGTGATCTGTATACTTGATGATTCCCTTGCCCTAGCCGCCTTCAATACCAGCTCCTTCTGCTTGAAATTAAGGAACTTCATGATGAGTGTTCTCGGTGGCGTTTTACCATCTCTCCTTCTGTGGCCTTGACTAGAGCTGGTATCCGATGCTCTCTCTATGATCAGCGGGGGGGACAGATGGATCCATCTCCAAAATCTCTGGCAGCCCCTTTTCCAAAAAGGTACATGTATCCATTACCTCCTCTTTCTCTGTGAGACCAACCAACCTAAGATTATTCCTCCGACTTCGACATTCCAAATCATCCACTTTATCCAACAGCGTTTTCACCTACGCTTCAAGCGAATTAGTTCTAGTCTTTAATACAAGAAGGGGCTTGATCATTAAGAGCTTTAAAAACAAACATCAATATTTTAAACTGAATCCTGAAATAGACCTTAAGCCAATGAAGAGAGGCTAAAATAGATGTAACATGAACATATTTATTTAACAAAGTCAATGCAGCAGCATTCTGGACAATCTGGAGGTGTGAAATAGAAGCTTGAGAATGACCAATTACACTACATACTCATGAAATAATAAAAGCATGAATAACTTTCTGAATCCTGAAATCCTGAAAAGACAAAAATGCTTCAAGTTTAGAGTTTAAAGCTATTTTTGACAACATTATTTATTTATTTGTTTGGTAAGAATAATTAGGAGTCAAGAATGACACCAAAATTTCTCATATGTGAGGATACTGAAAGGGAATGATTAGCAAGCTCATTAATAAGACCATCTCTAGATTTCGAGGGACTGAACATAATTATTTCATTTTTTTTTTCATTAAGTTGGAGAAAGTTATTAGACAACCTACTTTTTGTCAAAACAGTCCAGCAAAAATTTAATAGTCACCAGCTTTCAAAGGTAGGTAGAGCTGAGTGTCACCCACACAGAAATGAAAAGAAACATTACACTTCCTAATGGTACTCCCAAGGGGAAGCATGTATATATTAAATATAAGCAGGCCCAATATGGAACCCCACCCAATAATAAGAGCTCAGGAAGAAGAAAACTTACTCAGTACTACAGAGAAAGTCCTATCTTCAAGATAAGAACAAAATATTACAATGACTTCCCTTTTATGCCACCCCAATATCCTAGACGCAGAAGAAGGATACTACAATCCACTGCATCAAAAGAAGCTGTAAGATCCAATAACATTAATATAGCATTCTGGTCAGAATCAAGCACAAGCAAAATATTGTTTGTCACTTTCAGCACAGCAGGTTCAGTACTGTGATAGTACTGCAGTTAAAACAGTTAAAATAATCTGAATTTAAGAATGGGAGCAATTGGGAAAGTATAACTTTCTCTAGTAATTTAGACAAGAACAGTACTTTTGAGAGTGGCTGATAATGGTCCAAGCAGCTTTTATCCAGCCCCTGTTTCTTAAGCATGCTTAAAACAGCTCAGAAGCACACTGGAGTCTATGGAGGAATTTATAATAGCTCGGACATTGACGCCAATTGTAGAGTAATGAGTTTTTTTTTTATTATTATTATTATATCAGAGTAAGAATAGTTTAGGTTAATCAACTGAGACTTTGGGGTCTATAGGATCATAAATTAACCCTGCTTTCTGGAATACTGGTGATGCTCATGTATGTGTCACTTGTGTTTCAAGGGATCTGCTTTCAGCGGATCTGTTGGGGCTTTATTGGGGAGTTAATGAAGACGTTTCTAATAAATCTTACTAAAGTAATATTCATTTCTAAAGGAATAGTCCACCAAAAATGAAAGGTTTTTGTTGGTAACCATGTTATTGAATGTTGGTTTTGGTTCCTTTGGTTCGAAGTCAATGGTAACCGAAATTGTTTTGTTACCAACATTCTTCAAAATATAACCTTTTGTGTTTCACAGAAGAAGGAGAGTCATAAATGTTTGAAATGGCATGAGGGGGTGAGTAAATGAGGATTTTCATTTTTAGGTGGACTTTCCCTTTTAAGTAGTAGTAAAAAAAATGCATTGTTTAGTTTAATACTTTCATAACTTTTAAAATTATGTATTTAATTACAGTCAGTAATAATATAAATCAAACACACACAACAGTTCTGTTTGATGTGTCATCAGTATAGTGACATAAGAAGCTGAAGTTGTACTCTTTCATCATGAAAAGGAAAGAGCTCTCATCTGCCTTTGATATGGCCTATATTACTAACAATGCCATGCATCTAGATGCAGAACACAATTTCAAACAGCTGTCTAGATCTGGGTCCTGCTGAAGAGTCCCACGTTGAACTGAAGTTCAGGATTTCATGTCAAACTTGATGTGCTCCTTTTTCAATGGAATTGTTTTGTTAAAGGGTTTAGTAAGGATATGTCTGTGTATCCTTTAACATTATGAGGGAAACCACAATCGTGTAAATTTTACAAGTTTAATAATAATAATAATTATTATTATTATTATTAATCAGAATCACAAATCAGACAAATCAGAATCACGAGCATTGATTGGAACTGGACTAGTTAGACAGACAGACGGTTCAAAATCAACTGTATTGGCTGGAGTAGAATTTACATAGAACAGACAGATGGTTCATTCTCAGGCTTATTGGTCAAACTGGACACACAGATAGTTCAGGATTAAACTCATTGACTGGAATTGGACGGACAGACTGTTCACTAATGGTCTCTTTGGCAATGACAGGGTTAACAGGGCATACAAAAAGTTCATTTAAGGTTTCCATGGCAGTGACAGGTAGGGATGAGAGTTCCTGAATGGCCCTTGTAGCCGCAGCAAAACAGTCAGGAAGTTCACAGACCACATCCTTGGGTGTGACAGACAAGGCTGAGAGTTCAAAGGCAGCCTCCTTGGCTGGGTTGGGACAGGACAATAGTTCATAATTGGCCTCCATGGCTGGTTCAGAGCAGGACAATAGTTCATAAGCGGCCTCCGTAGCCATGACAGGATAAACAGGGAGTTCACAGACAGCCTCCATAGCCGTGACAGGACAAAAAGGGAGTTCACAGACGGCTTCATTAGCCGTGACAGAACAGGCAGAGAGTTCACAGACGGCTTCCTTGGCCGGGACAGAACAAGACGAGAGTTCATAAATGGGTACCACTGACACCTCTAGAGGTTCTGCAGTGGATGCCGCCACCTCTGGAGGTTCTACAGTAGTACCATCAGGATACAGGGAGAGTTCAACAACGGTTCCTTCGACCTCGACATGACAGGCTGAAAAGTGCATTGGTGGATGCCACCACCATGCAAGGAGTTGAAGTGAGTGCCGCCATCTCGGGAGGTTCTGCAGCGTCAGCCGCCACCTCTGGAGATGTCTCAATGACCGCTGTCGTCTCTAGAGTTTCAGTGGTGGTGTATGCAGCCCAAACACACCATAAAGCGATCCCCCATATGGGAAATGCTGCAGACAGGGGAATCAATTCAAGAACAGGAGGGCTAAAATGAGTATGTTTGGGGATACCAGCTGTGCGTGCAGACACCAGCGGTGCATCCCTCACACTGGATACCAGACTGGGATATTGAAGGACTGAACTTGACGATCTGGATGCAACAGACAGGATGTGACAAGACTCTGGACAATCAGCTGTGACGTGATGTGACTCTGGAAGATCAGCTGAGACATGACAAGACTCTGGAAAATCAGCTGAGACATGACGAGACTCTGGAAGATCAGCTGAGACATGACGAAATTCTGGAAGATCAGCTGAGATGTGATGAGATTCTGGAAGATCAACTGTGACTTCACTGGAGTCATGAAGATCAGCTGTGACTTGACTTGACTCATGACGATCAACTGTGACTTGACTGAACTCATGAAAATCAACTGTGACTTGACTGGATTCATGAAGATCGGCTGTGACTTGACTTGACTCATGAAGATCAGCTGTGACTTGACTTGGCTCATGAAGATCAGTTGTGACTTGACTGGACTCATGAATATCAGCTGTGACTTGACGAAGCGTTGTTGTGGCCACCATTTTGTGAACGGCCTCCGCTGTCGCCGCCATTATGTGAGCGTGCTCTGGTGCGGCCGCCATTTCACGAGTGGGTTGAATCACTGGAGTAGTGATCAGTACACTTGAATATCCCAGAGCTTGTGGTTGACTAAACTCAGCAGCCACTATTACAGGCATAGATGTGGTGTTGTGTTCTTCCCACAGTAAACAAAGAGCCAACAGTCAATAAAGCATAATCTACAAACTGACATTGTGACGAACGCGAATGGGAATGGGAATGATCATAGATTTCAGCGGTGGATTAACGCCCTCACAGAAAACATCTATGAGCACACAGTCAGGCAAATCAGAATAATTAGCGATCTCTAAATACTCCTGAATATAGCTCTCGAGCGATTGAGTGCCCTGTTTGAGAGCTAATAGCAGTCTTGCTGTGTCCATACTTGGCCAGTGTTCATTTGAAAAGCTGCTGGATCCTTGTGTGGTCGAGTATTCTGTTACGGGGCGGACGAGACATGAGACGTGCGGATCCATATGTAGAGCTTTTATTAACAGACGTGGTCACAATCAGGCATGGGTCAGACAATGGCAAACAGGTATGTAGAAAACAAGACACAGAGCAGTCCAGTAAGCAAGCGAGGGACAGTCGATGGCGAATGGAATCCAACAGGGAAAACAGGCAAGGCAAGACTATGACTAAACTATGGCAACTAGAACTGGTTCCAAAGAGTAGCTATCGCTAAGAGAGTGATATATGTTAAACAATACTCAGCAGCGAGAGAGGGGAAGTCCATGGCTTATGTAGGGTGTGTGATCGCCTGCAGCCGTGTGCGTAATCAAAGTGAAATGGATTGTGGGAACTGAAGTCCAGGGTAAGTATAACAGTCTGTGTAGTGTGTAAGGATTTAGCTCTTATTTTAGCTTTTAGGGAATCGATTCTTAAAGATTCAATGTTGATTTCTTTAAATTGATCTGATTCAAGATTTATTTCTTACACCTTATCAACTAGTCATCCAGCGTCTTAGTCAAATTTAGTGCGTATTATCAATTATGTTGGTTGTAGCATCTGCTTAAGCTCATTGATGGTTGATTACATTTGGTCTTAAGAGACCCCTTTTAGCCTTTGACTTTTTGCATATAAATTACTAAC
>JAFVLL020028738.1:0-30916 GCA_021397915.2 Tor tambroides | reverse complement strand
GGACTAGTATCTGTAAATATTAAGCTGCAAAAATACCATTTAAATATGAATCCTGCGTGACTATGAATGAATGGCACAGACGCGCGGTTTCGTTTACTACTCACATACTGAAGCTCGCATTGTTTTCAGCGTCTGCCGTCTCGCTAAATGAGGACACAAATACATGAACAACAGTCAGTGTCTGCTCTATTACAATTTTTTTTTTTTTTTAAATAGGCCTACCCAAAACAGCGGAATTACAAGATGGAAATATAGTCTAGAAAGATATTTAAACTTGTTCTGCCCTTAAAGGAAAATGATGACAAAATGTGTAATTTGGGGTGAACTACCCCTTTAATGACTATCATTACGAGCAGAAACATTGTTCAGGAAAATTATCGAAACTCTTTGGTCATTTTTGAGCAAGATGCTAACGGTCTAATCAGATTCAATGATCTATGCTAAACTAAGCTAAAAGTGCTACCGCCAGACCCGGACATCGGCTGAATGGATTCAAAAACGGTAAAAACTCAACTGTTTAACTCTAGGGGAGGTGTAAAATGAGCCTATTTTCAAAAAAAAAGTGGAGTGTTCCTTTAATGTAGGTCAATGACATTGACTTACTGCGGAGTTGTTTTGGCAATCTTTCCAGCTCTTAACGCCTAATGTGCTCTTGGATGATTAGATAGCTAGCTACATGATGGGCTAATGTAGAAGCAAATAATTTTAAATAAACAACTTTAAAAATAACTTTAAATAACTTTTTAAAAGAACCGCCTTGTATTGCATTGCATATTGTATGTTCAGAGATGACAGATTAATAAGAAGACATGCTATTTATGACTGGATGTAACTTTTGATACTTTGCTGTAAAAGTGGCTCTCCTATTGTCTTTATCCTATAGGTGTGGCTCATGAAAAAAATAGTGAAGACCACTGCTGTATATCAAGAACCTGGCATTATGTAATGTAACAGATTATTTTCCAAGTAAAAATATGAAATCTCAAATTTCCGAGACTGCAAAACTAATGTACAACGTTTAATTTCTTTAGGTAACAAATTAAGCAATATATTTGAGTTTTGAGCACATTACATGTAATTTATTTGCAACGAGACACTCTGTGCAAAGTTTCCTTTCTCACCAGGAGATGGCGCTATTGTGAAGCCACCGTTCCTGACCTGCGTGTGAACCACGTTCGTTGACCAACGATTGTATTTGATTGGGTGAAAAGTGCGATCAGTATGTGATCCGGTAGTAGCAAGCAAGTTTTGTCTGAAGGATCTAGTTTTAGCATTCACAAAAGTAGCAGAGTATTTATAGTCGTAACTATAGTTTCCAACCAAAAACAAAGTGGTCACTACTGTAAAATAATAACAAGATGATATAGAATAACCTTAAAAGGGAGCTTTCAGTAGCTTTTCAAAATCAAATGTGTGAAACATTTGGCAGTCGGTAAGACAACATCAGACGATAGATAGATAGATAGATAGATAGATAGATAGATAGATAGAAAACACACAGCCGGAGAAAATTATATTTTAAAACATTTTTAATGTTCAAAATAGATTTTTTTTTAATTGTAGGAAAATGAAAATACTAAGAATTAGATGGAAACATTTACCCCGGTTTCACAGACAAGGCTTAAGTCTAGTCCTAGACTAAAATGTAAGTCTTAGCTGTTTCAACTGAAATAAACTAGCACTGACTGATCTTAAAATATATTGGTGCCTTTGTTTTGTCTCAAGATGCACCCCAGTAATGTTTTTTTTGTCTAAGTATGTTTATAAAAATTACCTAAATGTCCTAATTGAACTATGGCCTGATCCTGGCTTAGTCTAAGCCCTGTCTGTGAAACCAAGCCTTAGACTTCCACTTAATAATATGCAAAGCATATATAATATAATGGCATCATGTCATGATAGTAATATTGTGATACTGACTGAAAATTAACCACATGTTCATCTTTTCATAAATATTAGGAAATTAAGGCATAAAAAGAGGATTCAAAGAAGAAAAAAAGAATATGAAAGAGGTGAGATTTGCTGGAACACAGACTGATTGAGCACCTTAAAAATAAAATCATCTCTTAAGCAAAAAATACTGATGTTACAAAGCAAATCTCACCTAGTCTCTGGCTACAGGAAGAACACTGTGCAAAACGCTTCATAATTAATGTTTAAAAATGTTTGTCCAAGTTGTACAAACCTTAAATGACATCTAACAGTCTCACAGAGGGGCTAACATCCAGTTTAGGTGGGATTCATGAGCAAGTTTTACTACACATGAGGGCATTTAACCTGCAATTTATGCCTTCTGTGTTGCTAACATATAGTACTCTCACATTCACTTGTGAATTACTTCCACAGATTCCCTGTCATCACAGTTTCGTATTCATAGTTCCTCAAAATAAACGTTACCACATCCCAACAGTCTTTTTCTACTTCTTAGCTGCATGACTTCTGTAGCATTTATGGGCCTCAATGATCTCTGAAACGACAGAGGGGTCATCCAGAGTGGAGATGTCACCTAGGTTGCTTGTGTCCTGCATGGCAACCTTCCGCAAGATTCTCCTCATGATTTTTCCAGAGCGTGTTTTAGGAAGTCGCTTCACAACCTTAAAGAAGAGAGGAGAGATGCTTTTACAGATGACAAAACACATCTCCCAACCATCTGTGCAACAGATCTGCACAGACAGTGATTTTAAAACAAAACTTAAAAACGGTTTTGTGATCAGTCACAATCCTACTTTGTCAGTGATCCAAGAATAAGATCAAGAGTTAACACTATACAACAAGGTTCAATAAAAAAAGTCAATGATTTTACCAGGAAATGATCAGGGACAGCATATTTAGCTATTTTGGTAGCCACTAGGTGTCTCAGCTCTTCCACAACAGCACGCTGGTTCTCATTAGCAGATTCTTTTAAAACCACAAACGCAAATGGAACTGGTGAAAGAGAAAGACAGGAAAAGAAAGTGAGAGACATGTAACATTTGGCAAAGTTAAATCTGATCCGCTTTAATCACTGAATGACTGATTTGTGACACTCAATTATGCCTCTATTATTTTTACAACGAACAATGGTGTGGTAAAGCACACATTGGAAGGGGTCAAAAGGTCTCTGGTTGCTGGGGGTGTTCCAGATGGCTCATGAATGAAAAAGGTGAGACGAAGAAAAAAGTCGAGGGCTTGTCAGGAGTCTCACCTTCTCCTTTGATCTCATGGGGAATTCCGATCACTGCGGCCTCAGGAACATCTGGATGTTCATCCTGATAACAGAGAAACACATATAGTCAACCAAAAGTTTGATTATACACTACCATTAAAAATTGTGTAGTCAGTAAGATTTTTTAATGCTTTTGAAAAAAGTCTCTTTTGAATTGAAATAATATTTCAAAATTACTATTTCAATATATTTTATATAGCAATTCATTCCTGTGATGCAAAGCTGAATTTTCAGCAGCTGTTACTCTAGTTGTCATAAGATATCTTATTATTAATGTAAAAAACAGTAGTGCTGCTTAATATTTTTTATACAATTTTTCATGATTCTTTGATGAGTAGAAATTTCAAAAGAACATTTATTTGAAATTAGTGCTGTCAAATCAATTAATCGCATCCAAAATAAAAGTTTGCATTTCGTAATATATATGTTTCTACTGTGTATATTTATATGTATATATAAATACATACACATACATGTATATTTTTAAGAAATATTTACACACACACACACACATATAAATATATATATATATATATATATATATATATATATATATTCTTAAATATATACTTGTATGTATGTGTGTATATATACACATAAATATACACAGTACACACATGTATGTATGTATATATATATATATATATATTCAAGGCTGTAACCATGTCTTGAACATTGGGGGGGGACAAATATATGTATATACAGTGCAAGAATTTCAAATATTGGGGGGGACGTTTGGCAATTTCTGATTATTGGGGGGGACTTGTCCCCCTCAATGTCTATGGTGGTTACGGCCCTGTATATATTATATAAACATAAGCTTTTATTTTGGATGTGATTAATTGCAATTAATCA
Organism: Tor tambroides; assembly: GCA_021397915.2. Classification (NCBI taxonomy): domain Eukaryota; kingdom Metazoa; phylum Chordata; class Actinopteri; order Cypriniformes; family Cyprinidae; genus Tor; species Tor tambroides. The sequence goes on along the minus strand of JAFVLL020028738.1, from coordinate 26,856 downwards.
CAATTAATCGTGATTAAAGTGCCCCTATTATGGGTTATGAAAGGTTCATATTTTGGTTTTGGGAGTCCCCAACAACAGGTTGACATGCATGCAAGGTCAAAAAACACTTTTAATTTCTTATAATATGCATTTATTTTTACCTTATTTGCTCAACGACTCCCAAACGATTCGTTCAACGATTCATTTTTCCAAACCCCTCATTTGATTGGTCGATTTCATTTAAAGCAGTGTTTGTGAGCTTTTAATGCTCCAAAAGCGGCACCTAGTGGCAAAGAATGAATTTGCCTTTTCATTCAGACCAACGCGAAAATCAAGTTTTCCCAGGTCTGGCTGCGCAACAAGTGGGCGGGCAATATGCTAATGTTTCATTTTGACGTCAACATGAAACGGCTTGGGACTCGTTTTAAAAACGACTCGTTTCAATGATTCAGAGTCGACTCTTTCTTTTGAGAGACAATAATGTTATACACAGTGCAATTTCTGATTTAAAACTTTGAAGGATGTTTTCATTCACGTAGAGCTGTGTTACACACTGCATGAAAGCTAATTTTCAAAAACCCATAATAGGGGCACTTTAATCGATTTGACAGCACTATTTGAAACAGAAATTTTTTAAACATTATAAATGTATTCAGTCATTTTTAAATTGAATAGAAAAAAAGAAATTCTTGCTGACTCAAAACTCTCTATAGTACAACAGCAACAACAAAAATCCACGTTTTTGATGAATTTGCCCAATTATTGTAATGCTGTATATTCAAATGATTTGAAAGGCGGCGCTGGCCTTATGCTTGCGATAAAGAAACTTGGAGTCTCACCAGTGCATCTTCTATCTCAGCTGTGCCCAGCCGATGGCCACTGATATTAATGACGTCATCCATTCGTCCTGTGATCTGGTAGTAACCGTCTTCAGTGCGATACGCCCCATCACCCGTAAAATACTGACCTATGACAGGTAACACCTTAATAACAGCTTATACCTCTGATTACTATCATGTTAACTTTGATTTTAAATGTTTTATGGAGTAAAAATGTAAATGGAGTTACTGTGAGTGCAATCTACACCAACAGAAGGCACATTTGAAAAATCCAAATATATTACTTTGACATTTTCCCAGATAGGACTTGCTAACATTCCTCTCATGCCCTCGCTTTTAAGTCAAAAAGAACAGTTGAATAATTCAACAAGTATCCAAACTTTTCTTTTTCATAACTTTCATAGCAAAGAGGAGCTTCAAGAGCCTCTGGGGTCTTGCTCACCTTGGTACGGTTTAAAATATGCATCCACGAATCTCTGGTGGTCTCCAAATATTGTTCTGGCCATTCCAGGCCAAGGCTGGCTGATGCACAGAGCTCCACTGACATCATTTCCCGTTATTATCTGTCCCTGTTGATGAAGCAAAATTGATTATTCTACATTACTAAAAACATGTGCACTGAAAGGTCCTGCCTCTCCTCGGTTGATCTTCAAAGGAGGGGGAGAAAATCTCTCTGAATAGCCCAAGAGCGTCACAAAAGAGCGCCTCAGAGGATATTGGACATGCTCCAGCATGTATTATTACTCTTTTTTTTTTCCAGCTGTAGTAGAGAATTTGAGGGCTCAAAGTTCATCACTGTCTGTAACACAAAGCTTTCTTTAATCACAGCAGGAGAGGCTGGACGCATGGATCCAGGCGGAGCCATGCCGAGCAAAAGACAAATATAACCCATGTTAAGGTCTGATTAGGACAGTCTGCTAGCAATTATCTAGAACAGTTGTTACCTACACTAGAAAAACCAGGAAGAAAAGAGCTAATTACAACTAATTTTTTGTAATCGACATTGTATTTCACAATGTGACTTTGTTTCACAACTGTAACTTTATATATCACACTGGGACATTATATATAACAACTGTGACTTTATTTGTCTTAATTGACATTATATATAACAATTGTGACTTTATTTGTCATAACTGACATTATATATAACAACTGTGACTCATATGTCTTACAGTGTGAGTTTGTATTTTACATTATGCATCTGTAACTCACAAATGTCACTTTTTTGTGACTGTGATTTTAATTTCACAGATTATGACTATATTTCACAATTGTGACTATTTCTTGCAAATGGGGCTTTATATCTCACAATCATGTCTTTTTATTTCACAATTGTGACCATTTTTCATATTATAACTATCTCAATTGTGATATATTTCTTATAATTGCAGCTTTAATTCTCACATCTCACATAATTAAGACTTTTTTTCACAACTGTAACTTTATTTCAGATTATCACTAATATTATAATCTTACAATTGCAACTTTATTTCCCATAATTATGAATTTTATTTTACAATTTTAGCTTTATATTTTAGATTATTATGATATCTCACAACTGCAACTTCATTCCTCACAATTTAGACTTTTTTCAAAATTATAACGTTATATTTCAGAAATAATAATACCTTACAACTGGGGCTTTATATCTCACAATTATGACTTTATCTCACAACTGTTGCTTTTTATTTTATTTCAGATTACAACTATATCTCACAATCACTACTTTATTTCTTGCGATTTCCACTTTATGTCTCACAGTGTCACTTCATATCTGACAGTTTTGACTTTTTGTGTGGCTTACAATTACATTTGACATTTTTTTACTTTGAGGTGGACACGTTTCTATATTATTCTATTGTTAAAGAATTTAACCAGCTATAAATGCACCCCATGTTCCTTAAAAACAAGTGATCAAGCAGTGAGTCAGGACACAAATAAACAAGTATAGATCACCTTCTCCCCAAGTAGTGCCGGCTGGATACCAAAAAAGGGTCTCATAGCCATGGCAGGCCGGATCTCTGCTCCCGGTTCAGCTGGGAGTGGAGCGATACACACACCGCCAGTTTCTGAAGACAGACAGAGCCTGGTGAATCATCAATCTATTTCTGAATAATGTCACACATGGGGTAAATCATCCCATCAGTGCTGCCAGACTAAGGATAAAGGGTATGATATACAGACAAGAACAGATGCAGCGACTGACAGTCGTATGCAGACAGAATGCATTTTACCTGTCTGCCACCATGTGTCCACCAGAGGGCACCGTCCATCCCCGACCACATTATGGAACCATTCCCATGCCTCGTGATTAATAGGCTCTCCAACTGCCAACAGATCACACATTCACATGGTCATTTATATAGACAAATTCATCGACCAAAACACTGCACTTAAAAACTTGTCTCTAAGTTGATATGATTGAGTGACTTGGCAATTCAAGGAAATCTCTGCCTCTTTTCAAGTGGAACTGACAGGTACTAAAGGGACAAACAAAACCCAGACCGGCCGCACACACAATCTAGTGTCCTTGATGTTTGGCACAAAGTCAGATTTTCCATTGTTGATCTCAAAGCCTGTGTGACTAGACTCATTAAAAATCATCCAGAGCGAGCAGGGTAAATTTTAACTGTGGCTGAACTCTCTCACATGCAGAGCTGACTATACCAGGGTGGTGGAAGTACAAAATCTGGGCTGATAACACAAAAGTCTTCATTTCAGAACTTGAAAAAGGTGACCCTCACACTGAAGAGATGATTAGTTCCCCTTCCCCATTGTGCTCTTGCAATGCACTTATCCCTCTTGAGACAGAAACAGTCCCCCCGAAGTAACCTGGGGTTAAGTCGTAAAAAAAAAAATGGCTAAAAAGACACACAGGCTTTTACAAACAGTTGATACAATTCACATTGAAACAATGTTTTTTTGATAATGGGTCAATTTTATTTTTGTTTGATGTGTGGAAAAACTAAGGATAGTGACAAATAAAAAAGTAAGCAATTATAGACAAATTGGGAATTTGTTTAATATACACTACCCTTCAAAAGTTTATGGTTGGTATTATCTTATGCTCTCCAAGGCTGCATTTATTTGATCAAAAATACAGTAAAAACAGTAATAATGTGAAATATGACAATTTAGAGTATATTTTAAAACACAGTTTATTCCTGTGTTGGCAAAGCTGAATTTTCAGCAGCTGTTACCACAGTCTTCAGTGTCCCATGATCCTTCAGAAATCGTTCTAATATGCTGATTTGATGCTCAAGAAATATTTCTTATTATTATCAATGTTAAAACCAGTTGTGAAGCTTAATATTTTTGAGGAAACCATAATACATTTTTAGGATTCTTTGATGAATACCAAGTTCAAAAGAACAGCAAATAGAATTTTTATAAACATCTTTATCACTTTTGATCAATTTAATGCATCCTTGCAAATAAAAGATTTTTTTTTTTTTAAATTTTACTGACCCAAAACTTTTCAATGGTAGTGTACTATACCAAAAATCTATTATATTATACCTCCAAAAATATATTACAATAGCTGTACTTTATTTATTTGTATTTATTTATTTATTTACTAAATCGCTGTTGTCTCACCAGATGCAAGTGTCTTCAGTGATGACCTGTCATATTTCTTCACCCAGTTTTCCTCATATTTCAAGAGCAATCTGATGGCAGTAGGAGCTCCATAAAACTGATTTATTCTTAACCTCTGAACTGTCTCCCAGTAACGACCTAAAAACAGTCACAAAACACATTCTAACAGTCAAGACAAAGATAATGAAGAGTCTGATTTACAACCAGAGAGGAGCACTTAAACAGAACCTACAAAAAAGTTGTTAAACATAAATATGAGCATCAACAGTAATTATGACTACAAGCGTTACACAAAAACATTTCCTAACTGATACCAGCTTTTAAAAAAACAGGTTTAGGTAGGATTTATTAGGAGAACATCAGAGGAAATGTTTCCTGTAGAGGTCACACTGTAAAGAGCACACTGCTTTACGGCCACTCATGAAGGCTCATTTCCATTAAAATACACTCATAAAGGCAGATAAGACTCGCTATACAGGTTAATGTGTCTCACAATTTTATCTGAGAACTGAACAAAAGAAGTTCATTCACTTTGAAGGGCTGGGAGGGATAGTAACACTATCTGACATGATCTAGAGGGGTCATCACCTCTATTAGAAAGGATGAGACGAGGAACATGACCGACACAACTACTAAACCTCAGGATTGAATAGCTGTGTCTCCACTAAAGAGAGAATTAAACACAATGTGATGCATTTGAAATGTTTGTTTTATTTAACTTTACTTAAATTGCTTTTATTATCTGCAGATAAGTTGCAATGCTTTGGCAAACCAAATGCAAATTATTTATCATGCCGATAAACCGCTAAACTAAAACTGAAATTGAAACTGAGAAAGAGATAGTGTGCATTATATATATCATTAGTATTGGTAATTTCTCTTGATATTCACCTGGATTGGGGTACACAGGTGTGCTCTCAAACAGAACAGATGTGGCTCCATTACACAGGGGTCCATAAACTACATAACTGTGACCCGTAATCCAACCGATGTCAGCAACACAGCCAAACACATCTCCAGGTGTGTAGTCAAACACATACTGCAACAACAGACAGGTATACAGACAAATCATAATGCTATACATCAAATCATACATATACTACTGGTCAAAAGTCACTTATGCTCACCAGGGCTACATTTATTTGATCAAGAACACTGTAAAAACAGTTAAAATAACCAAATCAGCATATTAGGATGATTTCTGAAGCATCATGTGACACTGAAGACTGAAGAAATGGCTGCAAATATATGCTACATTTACTTACATACACAGTTACTATAAATTGTAATAATATTTCACAATTTTACAGTTTTTCTGTATTTTACGAAAACTCTGACATATCAAAGTTGTGAACTTTAGCCAGTGTGACAGCATCTGTGCGATCAGAGAAGCCCAGAGACACACCTGATGTGTGAGGGAAGCATAGAGCAGATAACCGGCCTGTGTGTGCACGATGCCCTTGGGTTTACCCGTACTGCCTGAGGTATACAGCATGAACAACATCTCCTCACTGTCCATGGGCTCTGGAGCACATACTGAAGACTGTCCTGCCATCACCTGACACAGACAGAAACAGTACACTGCATTTTATTTACATTATCAGCAACATATTTTATTCTTTTCGCCACTTTTAGAGACATTTGTGGCCTAATGGTTAGAGAGTTGGACTTGTAACCTGAAGGTTGTGGGTTTAAGTCTCAGTTGCAGATGGGAGGGGATGTCAGGTCACTTCACTTTATTTTCATTTTGTGTATTGCAATATATTTGGTAAATACTATATACAGTCAAACCAAAAATTATTCAGACACCAGATTTTTTTTTTACTAGTGGGTACAGGACACTATAGTTCATTTATGTAAGTGAGGATAGCAAAATAACATAAACTGTGACATATTATACCCAAAATTCTGCATCCAGTGGACTACCAGTAAAATTGCTTAAAAATTTGGGACCAAAAATTTGATTTGACACTTTGACCTGACCATGTTTTGTTACATACCTTTCTATCAAAGTTATCTGACATTATCAAGATGAATTTGTTCTGACACAGTTTAACTCTGAGTTCTTGTCATATTTTATTACCATTTTTTAAACTATAGCGAATAAAATGACTGTATAAAACAATACCAATAAAGTACTTTGGATTTAAAAAATTGAGTGAGAGAATATTTTAAATTTAATTTAATTTAATATATTTACATGTAGTTGCATGACATTAATCATCACATATTGCATACTAATATTATACTATATTCAACCACTTTTTTGCTGTTTTAATCGTTCAGTTAAAATGCAAAATCATATGTTAATCATGTAAAGATCAGCTCAGTAGAGGGAGGATGAAGTGTGAAGTTTTTCATCATTGTGGTGTGCTGGTGTCGATGTGACAAGAGGATCTATTTGATATGGATTTTGCACACAGCAGGTAGAACAAGTTTCCACACCCTCACATGCAGCTGTGACTGTAGAGCTTCAGGAATTGTCTCTGGTGTTCTTTAGAACTGAATTAACAATCACTCAAATGCAATACAAATTCACCAATCACCTAGATATCTAATATGAGTGTCTGTTCGGTCACTGTTCATTTTCATACTTTCATGCAAGTATAAAAGGGTTAACTGTTGTGTAACTGAATAATAATCTTTGTTTAGTCTAAATGGATTTTCCGCTTGTTTCACCACCATTAACGTTGCAGACTAATGTGTTTTCTGCAAATAATGAGATTAAACAAGACATTTGCCCTGCAACCAAAACATTAATCTTAAAACTTAACACTAAAGCCCATTTTAACAGCATGTGGAGAGTTTTTTGAGGCCCAGTAATTCCGTATGTTTATTTTTCTCCTCTTTTCATCACATGTAATCTAGTATTTCCTTGAACTGTCCCTACAAATAGAACACTGCCAAACTGTCTGACATGTGACCAGTATGACCAATTCTAGACAAGGAAATTCCTGCCCTGTACAGAGTGGGTGAACATCACTACAGAGACATGCAAACACAGGCCACTCTGGCAAGACAAAACAAGGCAGGCTGTGCACCAACTACTCAAAAATGAAGTGGAAATAGAACTATACTCCTAGTTTTGTGCCCTAATTATGTACAAATTAGGGACACATTCCTTCTCCACTTCACAAACCATTACAAAGCTTTGCAAAAACCCTGTTAGATGAAGCCCTACGAAGTGTAAACCTAGCAGAAAGAGGCTTGCTGCACAGATATAAAATACTTATAAACATTTCATCCTGAGGCAAATGTAAACCCTTATTCTTAAACCCTTACTTTTAAATGTAAAAATATCCTACATATTCTCCTTTGTTGCAGACCAACTTTATTGTTGAGTCCTGGCAGAGGTATATAAAACCCAAATAATAATGTTTCTAATTTGGCTTTCTAATCTGTACACTGCAGAAGGACATTGTTGTGTGATTTACCTCATCTAATGAAATGTCTAGTTTGCCCATCGGCACGCTTTTGTTAGTTCTCTTGGACACAAACACATGCCGGATAGACGGACAGCTCTTCACTGCTTTATCCACCGTGGACTTCAGATCGAAGATACGGCCACCCCTCACACCTTGGTCGCATGTGATGACAAACTTGCACTGGGCTATGTGTATGGAAGAGAAAGAAAAAATTTAAACAGACACTATCCAGACAACGTACAATAGCTGTACTTGCTACCACTGGGAGCTAAATTTAGATATGATGGCTCTGCATGTGTAAACACACGTCATTTTAGGTCACGTTTAAGAATGCATTTGATAAGTTCACTGTATTTTAAGAAACCGGTCTCAACCAAACCACTGTCATTGGATGTTATTTGTTCATAATAAGATCAGAAAGAAACATCTGCTCAGTGTCTGCTGTATTAAATAAGATAAAGAATGGCCTCTCTAAGAACAAACGCCCTCTGAAACTTATCTCTGGCCCGACCTTCACACACACACGTATATCCCAAAATGCACAGGGTTTTTGTTTAGCTAGCTAGCTTTCCTTAATTTAGTGTGTACAAAACACAACATGGAAACACACTTGACTCTTCAGCCGAGCTCAGAATTCCTGGAAAGTACACAGGAACTTCACTAGAATTTAATAACCAGCAGAGGACTTTAAACCTTGTAGTTACTTTTAATAGTCAACAAGAAGCTAAAATGAGTGTATTTGCTTTTTTTAATACAACTTTATTGTGCTTAGTCTTATTGTACACAATTTATTGGTGCACATAAAAAAAATGTCTTCATAATCTTTCACCAAACTATAATAACTTGCACTGCCACTGAAGTGACTTGACTGAAGTCACGAGGGCCATTTTCTATTTCTATTACACATAAATACAGTAAAAACAGTAATATTGTGAAATATTATTACTAGAACAGTTATATATTAATGTATTTTAAAATATGTGACCATGGACCACAAAACCAGTCATAAGGGTGAATTTTTGGAAATTGAGATTTATACATCACCTGAAAGCTGACTAAATAATTTTTCCATTGATGTATGGTTTGTTAGGATATGATAATATTTGGCTGAGATACAACTATTTGAAAATCTGGAATCTGAGGGCGCAAAAAATTTAAAATACTGAGAAAATCACCTTCAAAGTTGTCCAAATGAAGGTCTTACAAATGCATATTACTAATCAAAGATTGATTTTTGATATATTTATAGTAGGAAATTTACAAAATATCTTCATGGAACATGATCTTTACTTAATATCTTAATGATTTTTGGCATAAAAGAAAAATCGATCATTTTTAAACATACAATGTATTTTTGGATATTGCTACAAATACCTGTGCTACTTAAGACTGGTTTTGTGGTCCAGGGTCACATATTATTTATTCCTGTGATGTCAAATCTGAATTTTCATGACCCATTACTCCAGTCTTCAGTGCACATGATATTTCTTAAAAAAAAACAAAAAACTGACCCCAAACTTTTGAACAGTAGTGTATATAAACTAAAACTAATTCTATAGAAACCTATATATATTTCTATAGAAACCACTTTCAACTAATCATCTAACATCTGATAAACTCTACATTTTTTTAAATTAAATATCCTGCTAAAATATGTTGTGGATGCAATTTCATGCTTCCTTTAAATAGACCAGAAATTAAAGCAACTGACCTTTCGCTAAGCCCCGCCCTAAAACGTTACTGACCAATTACTGATCATTTTCTCAAACAAGATTTTGCTCATCTCTAACGTCTGTGTGTTTAGATGGCTTTAAAAAAAATCAAAAGATATCAAACAATAAAAGAGCATGTTCTTGCTATATCACTTTTAATAGTGGGTACCCTGAGAGAATATAAGCAGTATAACTGACCTCAGCTTGAATTATTGTGTAAATTTTGTTCATTTAAAAACATCATGGTTATTTTGTGCTCCAATTTTGCAGCACTGCTCTAGTAAAAACTACTTTTCAGTTGCTGAGACAAACAGTTCACTGCTGCATTATTTTACTCACCATCCTGAATTCTGCCAGCCAGAGCTTCTGAGCTGAACCCTGCAAACACCACTGTGTGTACGGCACCGATACGGGCACAGGCCAACATGGCTGCTATTGCCATAGGAGACACAGGCATGTAGATGGCCACCCGCTCTCCTCTCTGGATGCCATAAGCCTTTAAAGTGTTGGCAAGGCGACAGGTCATCTCCAGAAGCTCCCTGAGATTTGAATGTTTTACAGATATAAACATACAGCTGAGTAACAGGAGTAAACATGCAGGTGGGAAAGCAAATCTGTGATAGTTTAATTTCAAGTGGTTCAAGAGCTGATTTGAAGTGAACGTGCACAGAAACACTGAAGTCACATGGTCATAATGCACTAAACTGGCATTTATGGAGGGTAGTTTAATAGTGTTTTTATACTATAATAAAGAACTGGCAAGCTTTTGTTGGCCCAATGAACATATTATTATGCCAGATTGCGTCTGAGGAAACTGTTAATCTTGATTCAAAGGACCTAGGGTTATAGATGAGAAACAGACACGTGTCTGAGCAAAGAACTCTTTACATCAGGCCTCAAGCATTTCTTGATCTCCTCCATCTGCTTGTGAGATCAGGGACAAAACACTTTCACTTTCATACTAATGCACATCGACGCCTTTTAACTTCCTGTTCACCCGTGGAAGCAGGAAATCGACGTGTACATGTATGCTGCTAACGGTGTCATCATTTACACACATGACTGATCGTGTAATCTTTCTGCTTCTTCACAAAACACCATCAAATGATTCCTATATGACCTAGAAAAAGAGATCCTGGGAAACTAATCTTCACATCTCCGCAATAAAAGATGAGAAATGGTTCATATTCAAGGTTCAGTGTGCAGGCTAGATCAGAGGAAATGGCCTAATGACGGTCGTGTTTTGGTAACAGTGTGGACAGTAGATCCTGTAAATATTTAGCCTGCAGTGATCTGAACCACAGCCAGGAATATTTCATCTTTATTTCAAGCACTAGAGAGCAGGGGGACGCACATTCCATCACAGGACCCTCAAAACCTGCCTTTGTTCTCCATAAGAAATTGCATGTGAAGGAATTCCCCCCCAAACTCTTCAGCAGCTCATATTACATGTTAACCATGTAAATCCCAGCACAGCCAGGATTTCTAATCTGTCACAATATTATAAAGAACAGTATGAAAAACTGATATTCAATTTGAGATTACATTTCACAGTGTTATTAAATTATTAATGTTAATGCATTAGATGATTGCAAAGGTAATCTAAACGAAAACGTAGGGGAAATTAGCATACAATCCTAGACTTATGTGAGCAGGACTCATTAGGAAAATATACTATTTGCTCTCAATACCACTGGAACAATAACTTGCATTGCTGTTATTGTTAACTGAAACTACAAAAAACATTTTCATTAATTAAAATAAAATAAAAAAATAAAATAAATAAAATATAAATATTACATGAAAAAACTGACTGACAAAGCTGACACACTAAAATTACTAAAACTTAAATATTTTTAATTTAAGCTAAACAGAAATATTGAAAAACAAAAAAAAAATAATAAAAATGACAGTGCACATCAAAATTACTAAAATTAAAATGAAAACATTATATATAAAAGCTAATTTAACATACATACTATAATATGAATACATACAACAAAATAAATACTATAATATTATTTAAATACTAAAATATAACTGCTGCTAACTTGTTACTATTGGCAATGGCAACAAGTTTGTAATCAATAGGCAGTAGCTGACTGACTCAGTCACTATTGGAATCAATTCTATACAGGCAAATCTAAAATAAGTAAAAGCATCATAAAAGTAGATACTAGTAGACACATATTAACACTGCTTGCTCTAACCCGTGTGTGTTGAAAATGTATAACTGTGGGTGGGTGAGATTGGGGGTGGGGTAAAGAGCCACATGTGAATTTCTCAGGAGTTTCAAATGTACCTGTATGTGATCCTTTCTTCTGTGCCAGGTTCATCTTTCTCCCAAATCAAGGCCACTCGGTCTGGATCCTTTGCCACGTGTACATCCAAACAGTTCACTGTCAATCATTGTAAGAGGAAATTACTAATATGCTTACTGTTATCAAGAAAGAAAGTTGTTCTTTATGCATTTATAAAGCAGAATGTGAAAATGTATTACCATCTCAGTTGAGTTAAAATACACTCATGACTTTTTGTTCTGATAGATACAAATAGTTTATATAGCATATTGGCCAGTGGAGGTTTATCAACAATAGACCTGTAAAGAAAGGTGTGACACTCACCGGAGACGTTCAGTTGTCCTCCAAGAAACCAATTGATTTTCCCGCTGGAGAGATCGCAGTCCGTCACTTGGTCGAAAGATTTGCTCCATGCCAGCCTTTCCTTGGCGATGGATCCCCAGAAAGTTTCTGGATCTCTAACTGACAGTTCATATAAATCTGCATAGGTCTTTCCAATGAGATGCGAGCTGAGGTCCGGTTGAGCCGCGCTGATGCTGCTGCTGGACAGAGACCTCGCGTGACACCGTGAGATGAACACAACACTTTTGCCCAAACATTTCTTGTTCCTGAAGATAACATTTCCCCTAGCCAACGAATTCAGCAAATTTATGCTCACACGTCCAGCCATTATTCCGCTTAGTCTCTGGAGTGAAGTTTGCTTAAGTTTCCACAGCCCGTGACTATTCCTCAGAGGGGAGGGAGGAGGAAACTTGTTGACATAAAAGCTCGCCTGAAGAAAAACTCACTACATCCGCCCCCTAAATCAGCTTCATTATGAACCAAGCCATGTCATGAATCACAAGAACTTTGGCTTTCACAATCGATTCCAACGCTGCAATTTCCTTTATTGATTGGGTGTTTTGGATGTTACATAAAATTGGAGTGTACGGTCGTAGTGCACTTACACAACCATCGGAAACCTTAAAGACTTTAAATGGTTTCAGATTAAGACGCGTAAACATGGTTCTATTGACATATTCTATGTGAAAATTAATCGTTTCAAAGCAGCCACATATGTTACATATCATCATGTGAACCGTCTTTTTGTCACATGGTAAAGTGATTAATTTATAATGACGTTGCATTAAACGGTTTCACTTCTCGGTTTCTAAAACTGGATCTTAAATACGACACGTTGAGCGTCTGGATGTTGTACTCAACTACCCCAAACCCTTGCTGCCCCCTAGTGGAGGAGGGGCGATAGATAGATAGATAGATAGATAGATAGATAGATAGATAGATAGATAGATAGATAGATAGATAGATAGATAGATAGATAGATAGATAGATAGATAGATAGAATGAAAAGACAATTTTCCTTCTTTGCAGGACAAATTTGGATCTGGAACCCTCTCCTGGATCAAAATGCAGGCTATGAATTTGTAGTCTAATGTGCTGTCCCCTCCCTCTCTCTCTCTCTCTCTCTCTCTCTCTCTCTCTCTCTCTGTGTGTGTGTGTGTGTGTGTGTGGGTGGCAATAAACTGCATTGCACCATAGACTCCCTACACACACCTTCAGGAAGTCTTTGTACTTTTGGGCCTCTCAGCAGAATGTGCTGCCCTGTGGCAGAGTTTGAACTGAGAGAAAAAGAGATGATGTGTATTTGAATGTGTGTTATTTATGGTTTACCCTTTTCACCTGTAAGCATATTGTGGGCGTGTGTTGTTTACATTTGGTCCTAACCTAAGATCCTTTTCTGAGCGAGAACGCTACATTAAGTACTGAGCCACTGAGCCAACGGCTTTCCAGTGTAACGAGAAGTGTAGGTGTTTGTGATCAATTATAAAGCTACATTTTACCGTAACTTGCAGTAGAATGCCTGCCAAAAGTAATTAAGGCACCCATGGGGTTAAAATACTGTGATAGGACGTAGTGGTCGGGTTAGCCAATCAGGTTGTAGGGGCGTGGCAAATCTCGGAAGCATAGGGCGGAGCTTCACGGCAGCGTTTAGCTGACTGGAGAGTTATTCTGTTGGTTTATGTGAGTAACTGAAACAAATATGCAAATATTGTAGTGCGGGAATTGTTGCGATATGATGAAGTAATGAGAAAGCTTGTGTAAAGAAATCATTTCATATGTTTAAAGACTGAATGACTGTGCAAATAAAAAAATCTTGCACTTCAAATCCTGATTGGACTATTGAAATTGATTGCCATGAAAACAGACCACAAACTCATAATATTTCTTTGATATAATATAGCCTACATATAATTGATATATTCCTTGATACATAATCAAGTATTTTGTAGAATGCGTTGTGAAATGGTGATAAAGTAATTCATAAAACATATTAATTGTGTTTTATTCGTATTACAGAGAATGACATCTTTGATATGTTAATAATCTGTAAGTTTGATTATGCATGGTCGTTATCTATGAAACAGCTTTGGTAATATCTTCTAAAATACAGTTTAAGCTTACTTTTAGTACAGTTCCTTTACTTATGCTGCTTAGTTTGGAAATTTTGGAAATCTAGTTGTCTGCAGAACAGGAACGCTCCAAATGTATTGACAACTGACCCATTGCAGGTTTGAAGACTAACCAGTTTGAAGACTAACCAGTGTGTATCTTCTTAACCTGCAGGTTCAGCTTTCATGACTCCACAATGGGAGCTGGTATCTCTACCTCGATGGGAGATGACGGCATACTGGATTCTCTCCTTCTCCTCCCATCTCTATTCTTTCTACCAGTTGCACAGGTTTTCTAAAGGTGAGCTGCTGTCTGCCCAGAACAAAATGCAATTCTCCAGCTTACAAAAAAAGGATCTCAGGAATCTTAGATCTGAGCAATGGTTCAATGGCACAGTATTTAATTATCAAAGGAAAACAGATTCAAATGCCAAACCTAATATATACTTAAAAGAATAAGCCAAACAAAATTGCAACAGAACAAGATGCATATTGCATAAGCATTAGACAACCACCACCCAACAAATTTGATATAAAATTATTTGATCCAAAATTAATATAAAATTACTTTTTGCTGCATTTTTACTGCATTTTTTTTATTTTTTTTTTACTTTATAACGTGTCAATTTGAAAAGGGCTGCTGTGGTGTGTGTGGGGGGAGGGGAAGTGCTCATTCCTGTCATGTTTACTGCTGACTCTAAGGGCTCTGAAAAGGTTGTGCTGTCATTTTGAGGGACGATGGGATCTCAGGTCAGCAAAAGACACCACACAGCACCCATTTTATCTCTTTCAACCAAAACATGCCAGTCAAAAAGTGCAAAAATAAAGCTTCAAAATAGGGCCTCTCCTCATGCACAGAGAAAACACTGCATAAATAATAACAGTGGGTGAAACTGCTGATACATTTAAACCTAAATCTTTTAGCCATCAGACAAACAACATTTTTAAAGAACACCATCTAGTTGACTTTAAGTTATGTTGTCTCAGAGAAATCATTTTGAATAAAGCTGGACTGAATACTTAAGATGTTATGCAAAACGTATACTTTATATATTTGTGAATAATAAACTGAAGGAAATCAGTTAGTGATCTTAAGTTTTATCCACAAGTTCTACTTGAGGCAAATTGGTTTATTTTTATCTTTAATATTGCATTTTGTGTCTTATCGCTTGGCTGGGTCTGAAATTTTTTCATCTTGAAGACATTTTAAACACCAGTAATCATATTGTCTTTGAAGTGAATCAATATACAAAATATGACTCCATCTCAGTGTCACTTAAGATCTATATCACAGCAAACATATGCACATGAGAAGACTTTTTGCAATCTGTGTGTTCCAACACAGTAAAGCCACCAGATGGCACTGTGGTCTTACTTCTATTTCCATGTACACTTTCATTTCCAGAAAAAGTGTGCGTGTTTATTATAGTGTGGATAGATCCTTGTCTGCCAGTGCACCCTGCAGGAGAACCGTCTGTCGAGGTGATGAGAGGTCCGTCCTGAGAAACTGGGAGAAGAAAGAGATGTAGGGAGAGAGGGATGGAGAGAGAGGGGTGGGGTGGAGAAAACAATACCAAGCTGACACTGCATTGCAGGGGAGAAAGAAGAGAGTTAAAGGCATGTGTGCAGAGAATATGCAAGAGATCTTATCCTTCATCTAAAACTTCCAACTACAAGATTTAGTATTCAGATTTTTTTCATCCATTTTGCAACATGTGCCTTGAAGTTGATTTGAAGGGATGGTTCACCTAAAAATGAAAATTCTGTCATCATCTACTGACCTTCATGTTCTTTCAAACCTGTATGACTTATGTTCTTCTGAAGGAGAAGTTTAGCAGAATGTTAGAGCTGTCTTCACTCTGACAATAAAAATGGATGGAGACCAGTGGCTGTCAAGTTCACTTTATTGTAGTAACAGCTTGGATGTTCTGCTAAACTTTCCCTTGAAAACAATACAAGTTTGGAATGTCATGAGGGTGAGAAAACAGAATGACAGAATATTAATTTTCTC
Organism: Tor tambroides; assembly: GCA_021397915.2. NCBI lineage: Eukaryota > Metazoa > Chordata > Actinopteri > Cypriniformes > Cyprinidae > Tor > Tor tambroides. Next base: position 10,540 of record JAFVLL020028738.1, on the reverse strand, counting down.
TTTACAAGAAGTTGTGCTTTGAAACTCTCATGTCTTATAGTGTCCGTATCATAAAAGTGGAGAATGAAGTATATGTTGAATAAACACAAACACAATTCTAATTCTAGTTAGCCAAAACAGTCCTGTGTGGACTTTGTATACCTCCTGAATAGTGTGTGAGAAATGTATTTCCTGTGTTTGATTGACAGAGCATGAGGTCAGCCTGGACAGAGAGGTGCAGCTGTAGAGAGGATTCCTTATATGGGGATTCAAAAAGGTGAGAGAACACATGGTAATTATATTAGTGACTTTAATCAGGGTGACACATTTGGCTGATGCACCCCACCAAGCCCAATTTCCTGTTTCCCACTCAATCATCAAGTTCCTTTTATACAGACATGCAAAACAGACGCACTTTATGTGTGTATGAATTTGTATACATGTGTTTTTCTGTCTGTGTCTGTTTTAGGACCCTACTGATTTTGAATGGAGTTTTTGGAATGAGTGGGCGTGGCGATCTCTTCTGTGGTCTCTGATTGGCCACGCTGTGGTGTCCAGACTGGCAGCTTATTTTCTGCCTCAGGTAAGTTTAATTCAGAGCAAATGAACTCATTTAATGTTTGCATGTTTCATAATTTTTTCATGTACGATTATGTTACAGTTTCGGCTGGCAGTCTTAACGGTGTATGGCTTACTCTCAGCTGGTTGGCTTCTCGGAGTGTGGGGCTTGACTCTCTTGATGCTGCATCTGAGCATCTCATTGGTGGTTGCTCAGCTACGTAGCCCCATCCTCTCTTGGCTTTGCTCCCTCCTGCTGCTCTCCACGCTCAATGTCACTGCCCTCCAGGATTTACAGGTGTGTGAATATGTGTATAGCTGCAAACCATGTATGTGAGGCACCAAATATTCTCCTCTTCTAAAGCTGCATGAAAGTATCTAATTTAATGGATTTGTTTATCCAAAAATGAAAATCTGTCCTCATTTACTCACTTTCATGTTGTTCCTAGTCGTTATGGCTTTTTTTCTCTTTCTTGGAACACAAAAGGAGATATTTGAATGATGTACTGGTTGCGTTTTTCCATGAAATTTTCATGAATGATAGCTAGATCTTTCAGCCTTCAAAAAGGGATGCAAAACCACATAAAAGTGTCATAAAAGTGACCATATGATTTGTGCACCATACTCCATGTTCATGAGGGAAATTGCAATGCCTGACTTGAACAAGTTGTTCTTTTCAATCAAATCTTCTCAGTCAGTTGCTTAATTTCAGGTTGCATTCTGTAGTGTTTGTGCACCACACTCAGCGGTCCCACGAAATTGATGTAGAGTGTGATGAAATCCAAAATTTCTGGGATGTTGTATATAATTTCCAGGTCTAAGGGTGCTGCTATCAATATGCTGGAGCTTCTGGACCTCCTAGGAAAGGTAGGATGTCTGCAGATTTTATGATTTTAGTTTAAGTTTTAGCAATTTTGTTATGTTATTAAAATATTTCAATTTAGCTTTATTTTTGTTTTAGCTTTATTGTTTAGCTTAAATTTATTTCAGTTAGTTGCCAAGGAAACATTTCTAAATTTCAAGTTTTCTAAGTTTTTCATCTAATATTTATATTTTATTTAATTTCAGCTTTATTTCAAATAGCAAAAAAGATTTTTAGTAGTTTTTAGTTTTAGTTGATTTAGTTTGATGTGGTTGTGAAAACCATTCTGAATGGTTCATGCACAAATCGTTCAAATCACATCTCCCTGGAGGTGAAGATTATTAGTGAATAACTAATCACTTTAGTTTTAAAATTATTAGTTATTTTTGAACATTAAAAACTGAATGTTCAAACTGAAGTTTGCATTTTTCAAAATTTCTCCTTTTGTGTTCCTCAAAAAAGTATGTCGTATAGTTTTGGACCTTCATAACAATGAGTAAATGTATTTGGTTGAACTACCTGTATCCCACCTGTATTGATGAGGTGAGGTGTGACGGAGAAAGTGAGGGATTTGTCCGGTTCAGGATCAGGTCCAGCAGAGTCTGTGCTGTCTCCAGGGCTCTCAGAGCACATCTGCAGAGCTCCGCAGAGAGAATGGAGATGAGACTGAAACAAGCCTGCATTAAATGTCACCATTCTCTTCACACAAACACAGTGGCGTACACTCTCAAACAGTCTCCCAAGCAAACATTCAAAGTCAAACGTTTGCATGCACAACAGTGCTTGTGTATTTCCTTTTTCTCACACAGTCAGCTGACTCCCAGAAGGTCTTGTTTTTTGTTTGTTTCTTTATCTGCTTAGTCACTTAGACACAGTGAATGATTGATTGACAGCTGTCATTAGATATCTGACTGAAGGGGAAAGCAATGTGATCAACAAGCTCGTGCAGATGGAGAGGAGGAAAGAAACCGAGGGAATATTGATCTGAGTGACAAATGAGTTCCCTCCTTGCCTCGAGTTTCTCCTTGATTAATTGTGACACAGGCCCAGAGCTTCCCCTCTTAATTAAACCTTCATTTAATTATTATTTATTACTCAGAAGCAGCCATTAACATAACTATTCTGATCTTTATTCGCTTTTAATGATCTCTTTTTTTCACTGCTTCTCTGCTTACCTGTTACTTATGAGCTGTGAAAAACCCTCAGGAAGACAGCAATACCCATGCAGCCACCGCAGAGATCGCCATAATGACATACAAAGAAAAACGGCCTCAGCCGGCGACTAATTTCAGAACACTGCCCTGTCATTTAGTGTAATTTAGAGGTGGTTATAGCTTTATTTTTGAGTAGCGATAATGAGTTTTTGAAAGTGGCTGCTGCTGTGTCTCCTGGCTGGATGCCAGCTGTCATCTTCTGAGCATGCCCAGTAGATCATATTAGTTTAGTTTCGCCATAGAGGATTGGTGGATGCTGGTCTGAGGTGGAATATTCGGGAAAGCTGGAGATGTGGTTTACAGCGGTTTTTCATCCCTTACACAGTAGCCTAGTAAACATTAGTCGGTCTAATATTGTTATGGAGCTGTTATTGTCCTCTTTATGATATACAAAGGGCTAATTAGACACGTTTGGATGCTTAGTAAGAGTGTCATTGTATTGAATACAATATATCAAACTAAGTTGTAACTGGTCCCAAGCTAGATCTTTTAAACTTCAAAAAGTATGCAAAACCACTGTAAAAGTATAAAAAAAAACTGCAATAAAAGTGACCATATGACTCATTCATCATACTCCACATTAATGAGGGAATCAGCAGTACCTGACTTTAACAAATTGTTCTTTTGAGTCAAATCTTTCTCATATCTTTATCGGTCCAACTAGGCCATCATTTTGAAGAATATGTCCATCATTTTATAATTTCTAACAAGCTTAAAGAGTGCCTGTGCTATATTTCTTCAAAAAAAAAAAGAAAAAAAGAAAATACATACAGCAGTTTTACAGGTGAATCATGTCCTTGCTGTCTCACTGATGGCACTTTCCATCAAAATTGGAAAAATAATGACTGTTTTGAAACATACAGAAGCCCACTGAGGCCATAAAATAAGTTTTAATCCTGAATTTATTTTTATTTTGGTGGTTTTGGCAGAGTTAGTAGAGGGTGACAGGAAGTTATTGAGGGAATAGGATCTGAATACATCAGACCACTCTTTTTTTCTGTTTTTGTCGTCTGTTTTTGCGTGTGATTTTCTTTTTCTATGAATTTTGTAGATTGTGGTGCTGCTTCACCAGTTCTGACAAGATTGTGTCTTCCTTTTTTTGACTCCAGTGACACCTCTGACTGACGTAATAATAATAAAATAAAATATTAATAATAATTAAATAAAAAAAGTGCTTCTTCCTGCTGCTACCAAAGAGGCACGTACATCCAATAGCATAAATTTACTAATTATACTATCATTTCAGGGCCTGTTCTCTGTCTTATAATGTATTTTAGATTTACAGCCACTGATGTGTGGTTTCCTGATTAGCTTGTTCATTTAAAATTTTTTCCTCTTTTTTTGTTTTTATTTGTCTCTAGCTTGGTTGGTACACCTCTGAGGACCAGTACTACCTCTTGCTCTTTAGTACTGCTGTTTGTAGTTTGCGCTGCATTAGCTTTAGTCTGGAGCTGTGCTGGCACCCCCTGCAGGCCGGAGGACCAAACCACTGCTCCCCTCTAGAGGAAAAAGGACTGAAGACTCCAATTTTTCAGTTCTACAAGCTCACAGCCTACTGTTTCTATCACCCTCTGTTTTATAACAGACCCATTGTGACCTACAGAGACTTCAGTGAACAGGTAGAAGAAAATCAGATTCATAAAAGGCTGCAGGGTCTGTGCTTTATCCAGATGTACTGTGAGTGTCTTTCTCTGTCTCTGCAGATAGAGAGGCCGCTGTGTAAAGTCTCTTTGGTGTATGTGTTGAGCGGAATACTGCGTGTGTGTGTGTCTGGTGGTGTTTAGCTGAATTCATGATCCACTTCATGTACATGCACGCCATCCAGAACAATGAAACCTACCTGGAGATGCTGCTGCCCTGGGCGCTGGGTAAGTTTGTGGCTGCATATGGAGTTATGAACTTTCATAGTATATATTGAATTTGATGAAAAATGTCTCATCAGACTGTAGGGACGCAAGTGTGTATGAATGCATTTCCAGACATACTACATCTGCCATTTTAGCATTGTCCTTTGTTTTTTACCTATGATGTGCTAACAATAACCACAATTACAGTCTACTCTACTTGGGTGTTAAATAAGTACGATACCATTCATTTTGAAAGAATGTCTCTTAGGTTGCATTTATTTGATGAAAAATACAGTATAAACTGCAATTGTGAAGTATTATTACAATTTAAAAATAACAGTTTCCTATTTTAATATATTTTAAAATGTAATTTATTTCTGAGATGGCAAAGCTGAATTTTCAGCAGCCATTACTACAGTCTTCAGTGTCACATGATCCTTCAAAAATGATTCTAATATGCTTATTTGGTCCTTGAGAAACATTTAGTATTATTATTTTGGCATTATTATCAGTGTAGAAAGAAGTTGTACTGATTAATGTTTTTGTGGAAACTGATACACTTTTTCAGGATTCTTTGATGAATAGAAAGAACTGCATTTATTTAAAATGAGTCAAATCAATTAATCACAACTAATCACATCCAAAATAAAATTTTCTGTTTACATAATGTGTGTGTGTGTGTATACTGTGTATATTTATATGTATATTTAAATAGACCCAAATACATGTCTATATTTAAGAAATATATGTAATATAGATTTATATATATATATATATGTATATATATATATATATACACACTACACATGTATAATATATTATGTAAACAAAGTTTTATTTTGGATGTGATTAATCGTGATTAATCGACTTGACAGTATATTTAAAATATAATTTTTTTGTAGTATCTTTATTGTCATGTTTAATCAAAGTAATGCATGGGGAATAAAATTATTGATTTCTTAAAAAAAAAAACGTACTGACCTTAAAAGTTTAAACAGTAGAGTATCCCTAAGTGACAACTTTAATGGTACCTGCAGTGCTTACACTTGAAAATACACTTCAAATCCAATGGCCCCTTGTACGGTGTACATTTTAGGACATCCTTAGACCTCAGTCATATGACGGAAAAGGCATCATGCCTCAGACTAAAAGGCTTCAGCCATTGGACTAAATGGCATCGCGTCTCAGACTGAAAGGCTTCAGGTCTCAGGAAAAACAACGTCAGGTGTCAGGTCTCGTGCAAACGGCCAACATATTGCCAACATACAAGCTATGTTGTTTAGCAAACTTTCTTAAACGTGCAAAGAAATTCGCAAAAAATACAAATTTACAAAATAATCACAAGCTCTACCTGTCTCAGCCACTGCGCATGTAACGTCATACCGAGAGAGTCCGTTTCGCCCGATGCCTTTTTATCTGAGGCCATTTTGTCTGAGTCCGTTTCAATCGATGCCGTTTTGTCTGAGGCTGTTTGCACGAGACCTGACAGCTGACGTTGTTTTTCCTGAGACCTGAAGCCTTTCAGTCTGAGCCGCGATGCCGTTTAGTCCAATGGCTGAAGCTTTTTAGTCTGAAGCATGATGCCTTTTCGTCATATGACTGAGGTCTAAGGGTGTCCTAAAATGTACCCTTGCCTCCCACAGTCTTATAAGGATAAGTGTCCAGAATTTCGTGCAGTACATGATATGAGATCTGCTGTATCATGAGTTTTTCAACATCTTACTTTTTTGACATACTGCTGTTTGCATACTGTGAAGCAGGGAAGTATGAATATTTGAACTCAGTGAGTAGTTTTTATCCAAATTGTGTGTTTCAGAATGGATACAGCCTGTCATGGTATAACTGCTGCTATTTTGGGTGCTAAAGTGTTTATTACATTATTATCTTGCACAGATGTTCACAACGAAAATCCACACACACACACACACAATTTCAGCCGTGTGCAGCATCTTAACTTCCACACTTGCTGTCTATTGATCTGTAGAAGTTGCTGATTTGTGCTGCCTGAACTTTGATTCAAAAACACAGACTCTGCAAGAGAGAGTGGTGTAGAGATGGTCTATACAGCGGGAACATCAAGTCATTATCGGCACTTTGTACCTGTTTTGTACAGAAAGGGCTCGCAGAAATTCTGTCCTATTTTTTGCAAGCTTTTAGCTCTGTACCAGTGGGATATGGGAAAGACAGATGCTGTTCTCAGTTTCCACTGACGCACAGAAAGGGAGAACCGAAGAGGGAAAGATGACTAGAGAGGATGAGGATGATAGAACTAAATTATGAAACAGTTCAGAATAAAACTGAAATCTGATATAAATCATCAAATCTGTGGTTCTTCTCAGCCAGAATGGGATGAAGGGATGAGCTTCACATACACTGCATGGCTAAAACTGTGGCACCTGATGTGGCCGAACAGACCTGTCATTTCAGATGTTTAAAGGGCAAAGGTCTATGTGAGATCAAGCACATGGCCGCTTTACTTTTTAATGTCATCTAACCACTCTCTCTTTTTCACCTGCAGGTGGTTTGTCTCTTGCGTTGGTCCAGTTTTTTTACATAAAGTATCTGGTCTTGTTTGGAGCAGTGTCTCTCTGCTTGTGAGACTGGATGGACTGGAGTCGCCAAAGTTACCACGCTGTGTCAGCATCATGTACAGCTTCACTGGGATGTGGAGGTAAATAAACACACACTTCTGTATTCTGTCAAACCTCAAAAATTCAGTCTTTTGACTTCCTAAATGCTGGACTGGAAGGATTTTTGAAGTGATTCAGTCATCACCTGCAGTACATCTCTGTACCAGCAGGGGGAAGAGCTGCACTGCATTCACTATAATTGATTTAAGCCATGAAAAGATTGGCACAATGGTATAAGACTCACTTACACCCATCTACAAGCACATTACAGCAGCATAACAAGATCCATGCTTTCTGTTTAATGTCACAAACATCTTGCCTCAAACGAATGGAATTGAGTGTTCGGCTTCTCTGATGGAGTTTAGCGCTCTGATGTCTCACGAGACGATGTAGAACAGGCTCATGCATGCAGGCTATACTGCTTTATTGCCTTATATCTGCTAATCCATAGTGGAATGTGCAAAAGACCCAAATCTTATCTTCTTATCTTAAATAATAATAATAATAATAATTCGTGAAATACTGCTTAAACGTTTGGGGGTCAGTAAGGTTTTTTTATTGTTGATTGCTGCACCAAGGCTGCATTTATGTGTTCAGAAATACAGTAAAAACATTTAATATTGTGAAATATTATTTCAATTTAAAATAACTGTTTTCTGTTTGAATACACTTTTTAAAATTTATTCCTGTGATGGCAAAGCTGAATTTTCAGCAGCCATTACTCCAGTCTTCAGTGTCACATGATCCTTCAGAAATCATTCTAATATGCTGATTTGCTGCTCAAAAACATTTATTATTATTATTATTATTATTATAAATGTTGAAAACATTTAGTCTCTTACTATTTTTTTATGGAAACATCATACTTTTTTCAGTGTTCTTTGATAAATAGAAAGTTCAATGAAATAAAAATCTTTTGTAACATTATTAATGACTTTCCTGTTATATTTGATCATTTTAATGCAGCCTTGTGGAATAAAAGTATTAATTTCTTTAAAAAAGTACTTTACTGACCCCAAACTTTTGAATGGTGATGTGTATAATATATATAATTTTGCGTTTACAACTGTTATTTACTACACCACCGCCAAAAAAAGATTAAACATCATGACATCATCAAAAATTCTGAAAGTTTATTATACAGTTTGAAGGAGTTTCCATGTTCATTTTTCATTATTTTACAGAAGTAAAAACAACTAGCTGTAATAATTTCACAAACTGTATTCCACATGGTATTTTTTTTTATAAGGATCTATTTCATAATGCCGGTGGTTGTCAGTTAATTTTCGTAACCCATCGTCACGCAGATAGAATGACACTATCTTCTGTTTCCTGTGTAACCGTGCATGTTTTGTGTATATCAGCAGATCTGCGCTGCATACAGCTGCTGAAGCTCTGAGAGCTGGAAAGGTTAAGCACCAGTGTGTGTGTCTGAGTGGTGTTGAAGGTGATGGAGTTTAGAGTGTGATAAATGAGAGCTGTAAGGAAACAGACGTATGCCGGAGACTTTCGCAGGACCTGCTGTAAGACCCCGTCTGGCTTCAATCCCACACGGAGAGACAGAGCTCAGCTCCTCTGGACCCGATGGAGCATAGCCTCAACACACTCACACACACTGATATACTTCGAAAACCCCACTCACATGCTCATCTCTGTGTTTAATGGCTCAGAACCGCCGGATCCAACATACCACGTGGAGACACTACCCCATACTGCAGGACAGCAAAGTCTCTGATTACAGTGCAAATGTCCTGCAGGGAACGAACAAGATTGAGAACAACAGAGAGAGAGGGAGGTTGAGATGCTGCTCTTGGCTGTAGTTAAATCTGGAGATTGCTTTGTGTGTGTGTGTGTGTGTGTGCATGTGTGGGTATTGCTGTGTGTGCATGTGTATGATTTAGTATGGTCACTATCATGGACTGGGTTTACGGCGGTTGAAAGGTTTATGGGTTGCTATAAAACACTGTTCATTTAGTCTAGCATCAACACGCACACTCTATACTATTGTGCTGACTCCTGCCTACAGCTATCTGATCACTCTCAATGGATCTATTGTTTTTATGGGTCAGTGACACAAGGCTATTATTTCCAGAGCTAATGAAAAAATGAATTTGGCATTAGATCAGAATTTGTTGTCTTAATGCTCGTTTTTCATCTTATTGTGAACAGTTGAACCGTGAATTTATGTATTTTATTTTTTTAAATAAAATTTCGGTAACGCTTTAGTAAAGGGACCAGTTCTCAGTATTAACTAGTTGCTTATTAGCATGCCTATCATTAACATATTAGCTGTTTATTAGTACTTATAAAGCACATATTCTGCATAACCATATTCTGCATCCCTACCCAATACCTAAATTAAACAACTACCTTACTAACTATTAATAAGAAGAAAATTAGGAGTTTATTGAGGCAAAGGTCAAGCTTTATGGTTTGTTAATGGTGAGAATTGGACCTTAAAACAAAGTGTGACTCTAAGCCAAAGTGTCATAACTTGCTCTTTTTTTGGCTTCTTCCATAGCCATTTAATATCTAAAGTGAAATTAATTTTGATATTTTTTGGGGAGGTATAAAGTCAAACATGTCAGGATTATACAACTGTTATGATGCCATGATGAAGAAAAAAAGCCTTATTAACAGAAAGAAATGCTTAAAATCCTTTAGTAGTTTACGAGAAATGTGCAGGAAAAAAAACTGAATGATATCATCAAGAGAACTTTGTGTCAAGGACAGTAAGTCTCTTAAAATGCCTGATAATTTTACATTATCAGACAAGCCAAGGTTAGATTGTGAAATGTCATGTGTGACTCACTAAAAACATAATGACATTTATGAATTAATAATTCATGATCTTTCTAAGACTATACTTTTTATCTTGGAAAATGTATTTAAAAATATTTTTGAAAATAATGATAAATATGTGCTCTTTAAAATCATATACAGTTTTTTCAAAATCATATGAAACCAACAGGAATACAAAGACTACGTTTCTAAAGATTTTCTTTTTTTTCTTTATTGTCATTGATCCTTCTACCAAGCTAATAAATTATATTTTCTGTCCTTTGTCCCTAAACAGCTCTGACCCATTTTTAGATTTTCATTAGAACATTATTTAATATGTTTATTGACACATTTTCCTCATGGGGACTGTTAGCTGGTCTTTTACTGCCCTTTTTACTACCCTTGTGGAGACATTAGGTCTCTCCCTCACACACACACATACATGCAGTGAGAAGAAGGCCAGGTTTTATGCTGATCTCTGTTCACTTCATCGTCTCACCTACAGTTTAGTGGGGTCATGAGGAAAACACTGAGCTGTGAGAAGTGTTTACAAACTGTTTCCTTCAGGCCTGCTTTTTCAGATGATGTATGGAGTAGAGAAGGCCTATCTGATGGAAACAGTAGGATATTGAGTGAATCTGTTCCAATGTGTATCTCACTTTCAGCTTC